>CAUYQU010093495.1:0-90796 GCA_963574635.1 Cheracebus regulus | reverse complement strand
TGAAGGTTAATATGTATTTATTTTATCTCTTTTAATAAGAGGATCTTAGATTACAGGATCACATATGCATATTATTAATATTTTACAAGGTTCAATTTTTAAAAAGCAGTAACAGCTTTCCTGCTCAAGATAGCAGACTAGTCATATCCCCATTCATCTTTTCCTCCTCCTACAAGACTGATTAAAACACATTAAAAAAAAAAAAAGATACCTGGGGGGAGACCAATTAAGAAGTACAGTAGGCCCTCACATCCTTGGATTCAACCAACCATGGGTCAAAAATATTCAGGGGGAAAAAAAAAAACAGTAAGAAAACAATGCAACAATTTAAAAAAAAAATTTTTTTTAATAAAATACAGCAACTATCTACAGAGCATTTACACTGTATAGGTAATATAAATAATCTAGAGATGATTTAAGGCATACAGGAGGCCAGGCACAGTGGCTCACACCTGTAATTCCAACACTTTTGGAGGTTGACACTGGAGGATTGTTTCAGCCCAGGAGTTCAACACCAGCCTGGACAAGATAGGGAGACCTCATATCTACAAAAAATTTAAAAATTAGCCGGATGTGGTGGCATATACCTGTAGTCCCAGCCAGTCAGGGGGCTGAGGTGGGAGGATCACTTGAGCCCAGGAGGTTGGGGCTGCAGTAAGCCATGATTGTGCCCCTGCACTCTTATCTGGGTGACAGAGATTCTATCACAAAAAAAATAATAAGATAAATAAAGAAGGTTGTGCAGGGGTTATGTGCAAATACTATCCCATTTTATACAAGGGACTTGAGCATCTCCAGATTTTGGTATTGAGGGGTTGGGGAGGTCTTGGAACCAAATACCAAGGGACAACTGTAGTTATTTACCAAGGCCCAGGTGCAGGGCCCTGCCCTCCACAGAAAAGACGAAGTGGCTTTTAGGAATACTCTTATCAGGAAAATAAGGCTACCAAACTTAAAAGAATTATTGAGTAATGAGCTATTAAGCTGTATTTTGCCCTGAATTTTATCTAACATGACACCTGTAAGAAATAAACAGATAAGGTACAAGTAAAGCACCCCAACCACCACCAAAAACAGTGAATGGTTACAAAAAAAGTACTGGTGGTCGCCCTTTTAGAACCTATCTTATACAAATGCTAGCATCACAGCAGAAAGATGTACAGTTCGGTCAATGCAATAGTGCTTAGAATTATGAAAAGCTGAAAATAACATATATCAACAGAAAAAAGATAATATACATCCAAACTATGGAGTACTGTTCAACCATTAAAAAAGAATGAGGTGGATCTATGACAGAAAGATAACCATGACAATTAACTTAAAAAATTGCCAGACACATAGAAATTGACCCTATTTCAGTTTCTTTTTAAAATGAAGGGAGGGTGTGTATCTGCATGAAACGTTTTGGAAGCAAATATACTGTTGACATTTGCTGGATGAGAATGAATGATAGAAAACTGAGGGGCAAGGAAGGCAGAGAGAGAGAGATTTTGTTGTTGTTGAGACTGAGTCTCCCTTTGACACCCAGGTTGGAGTGCAGTGGCATGATTTCGGCTCACAGCAACCTCCATCTCCCGGGTTCAAGAGATTCTCATGCCTCACCTCCCAAGTAACTGGGATTAAAAGCGCATGCCACTATGCCTGGCTAGTTTTTTTTATTTTTAGTAGAGAAGGGGTTTCACCATGTTGGCCAGGCTGGTCTCAAACTCCTGACCTCAAGTGATCCACTCACCTCGTCCTCCCCGTGGTGAGATTACAGGCGTGAGCCACCATGCACAGCCAGAGATTTTTGGTTTTGACTTCATACCTTTCTACTGCTTGAAATTTTAACAGCAAGTCAAGGATATAAATACCAATTATTCAATTACTAATATTAGATGACATCCACCTGAACACTTTGAAGGAATTCCAGGATAAACTAGAAAACTGTTGAACAAAATGAAAAAAGGCCATCAAGGGAACTGTAAATGTGATCCCCTAATCATATGGACTTCATAAGACCTGAGAATTATAAGAAAATCTTACTTCCATATTAGACAAGCTAGTGGAACACAAACACTAAGACCAATAAGTAGATCATTTGGGGTTTTAGCGCTGTTAAGAATGGGATCTATGACTAAGAAACAGGATAGATCCAAAAGGCCTAAGGATGAGGCTCCTCAGGATTCCAAGAACAGAAAGCAAGGAATTTAAAATCTTAGTTTTGTAAATGACACTAAAGACTTCCATTGAAATAATGTGCCAAGTTATTGGTGCCAAATTATAGGAAGATCCTGGGAATCTATGCAAACAGAAGGAAAAGTGGCAGATGAGTGTTAAAATGAGCATATGGCCCAAATCAGGCATATAAAACAAGTTCTCATCTGTCATTTGTGACCTAGGAATAGAATCTGAGTTACTGTAAGTGAACCCTGAGGACCCCAGCCCAATACTGAGCCACAAATTCAAAACAAAGCATCCTGGGAACCATCAAGACAAATGTCAAGATAGAGAAACCACTATCCTCCCCTCATAAAATTTCAGTGTACCCGCCCCACATGGATACATTTCATTTATCATTTATGTCCCACCCCTTCAACTACAAATAGTACAGGAATTAGTTAAACAAGATCAGTGGATCTCAAATGCCAGCCCCAAATCAATCCCAAATGGATTCTTTCAAAATCACCTAAGGGGCTTATTTTGAAAATAGATCAGCCAGGCACGGTGGCTCATGCCTGTAATCCTAGCACTTTGGGAGGCCGAGGTGGGTGGATCACCTGAGGTCAGAAGTTCAAGACCAGCCTGGCCATCATGGTGAAATCCCATCTTAAAAAAAAAGAAAAAAGAAAAAGAAAAAAGAAAAAAGATCTCTCCAGGCCAGTCCCAGAGCTTCTAATTCAATGCCTGTGAAAAGTCTTCTAGGTGGTCCTGATGCGATGCCCTGTTTAGGAAATCACTGAGCTCCTTTCTCTCACTCTGAATCTACTCTAGAAAGGATTTACGAAGGCTTACTATAAAAAAATAAACTCGAAAGTAAAGAAACCATGTGAGCAACTGCCAAGATTAAAATGATTCCTATACAGACTGAGCATCTCTAATCCAAAAATCCAAAATCTGAAATGTTTTGAGCACTAACGTAATGCTCAAAGGAAATGCTCATTGGAGTACTGTGGATATCAGATTTCCAGATAAAAGAAGGTAAGCCCTAAGTATAAAGCAAATATTCCAAAAACTGAAACACTTTGGGTTCTAAGCATTTCAGATAAGGGCTATTCAACTTGTACTTGTGTATTAAACGGAAGTGAAAAAGATCTGAAAACAAAACTAAACAAAAACCAAAGATCTGGCTCAAAGCAAGAAGAACAGAGCTGAGAACCCTATTAGGCCCCACACTCCCATCAGTCTCCCAATCAAGAGGAGGACAAGAATAGACTCTCCCTATGAGCCAGCAGCTCCCCTAAAGTTTCCTTCTCTCCCTCTCCCTTCTCAAGTCAAGATCTGCTGCACCAGGGAAATGTCAGGGTGTTTTGAAGTAGAGATGGGACGAGGTGAATAAAACCCACCAGCACCATGTTCCAGGGGGTCTCAAGCAACACTCCCACTAGTTTATCCTGATAAACTACTGAAAGGAAATCAGGCACCCTCTTCTATCTCCCCTCTATCCACTCCACCATCCAATCATTTACTTTCATTCTAATTCTAACTCTCTGGTCTTCCACACCAGAAAACCATATTTCCACTAATCCACTTTCTCAAAATAAAATAAAAGAAAAGAATAGGAACAGAAAACTAGCTTTATGCAAGATAAGCAGCAATTCAAAGTCAAGCCGTTAAGGTATGAGATTTCTCAGCTTTGTTTCAGCATGCCTAAAAGAAATGTAATGCAGGGTTTCTTATAAAAACACATCTTTATGGGATTGGAAGATGCTTAGAAACAATGCATCCAGCAACCTCATTTTAGAAAAAAGGAGAGTTTGAGGTGGAATATCTTACCCAACATTACCCAAATGGCAGGGCAGCACCCAGGCCAGAACTTGTGTCCCCTGACTTCTGGACCAATGACCTCTTCTCTCTGCCACACTGCTTCCCAGGGACAAAGTTAATAAGTTAGATTACTAACTTTAAGTACAGATTCTTTAAATCTCCTTTATTCATCCTGTTACACATCAGGTTGGTGTTACAAAACAATCCCAAGCAAACTACTCGCCACCTAAACAGAACTAAGAACTTAAAGAGCCTCAAAATTGCTGAGGAACAGAGAGGACATGATACCTTAACTCACTCATGATAAGCATGTAAGTGAAGAAAATGTGCCAAGCCAGTTTATATCATAGATTACATATTTCAAAAATGGCATCTGAAAATGACATCAACATTTTAATTAGTTTTATTTTTCCCATAAGTTGCTTAACTTCCTAATTTTTAAAAAATGCCAACCAAAACCACTGTTCATTTTTTTCTTAAACATTAGAGTGAAGAAAAGATCATTAATTTATCATAGAGTCTCATGAAAGTAAGTGAAATCTCACAACATTTCATCCATATCAAATGTTCACAACCTATGACTCCGCATCAATTTCTGCTGTAAAAGCAAAAAGCATATGTCAGTTTCCCAAGAGAGGAAGGAGCGACAGAAACCAGGTGTGTTTCTCCCAGCAAGAAATAAGAGGAAAAGCCAGATAAGTCCAGTAAGAGTTGAGTTCCTTTACTGCATTTCTTTTCCCTGATAAGGTGCAAATTTTCCTACAGTATGATGTACCTATGCTTTTCTGGGAGAAATGAAATAAATCCAAAGACCAGACTCCAAAGGATATCTACTATGCCCCTGTTAGAATCACAACTGTAAGATGCATAGCTAGCCTATGCTGAGAAGTGAGTGCACAACAGGCTTTTGATATCCTTATTACCTGAATTCAAAAACCTGGCCAATTTTCTCTGCTAAAACTACAAATGGAAACCACAATTTTCACTTGCTTCCCAAATTCCATCCTCCAAGTAAACTGGGGCATAGATGTCACCAAATCATTTGCCCACTATTGCCAGCACTGGTCACCGCGCTCAGAAGTCCCTACCCATGTTAAAGAGCCACAGGATGTGTGAGCAAGTTCTTACCTGATTGTTAGTTTTGATCCCTGAAGCATGCTACTTTGCTTTTCAGTAACACAGTTCGCTAAAGCTTGCTAGGCTAAAAAGTACTGCCAGAGGCCAGAGTAGCAGTAAATTCCACGTAGTAAAAAAATGCTAACAGAAATATAAACAATGACAAGTATTAGATGCTATTAAGCTCTTACTAAGCCTACTCGCAGCATTTTTTTCATTCATGTTTCTCCCTCCATTAGAAGAAAAATAGTGACTTTGGGAACACACAGGACTCACTGACAGTCACAAAAATCTTAGTCTTAATCTTAGTCTTAATCCTATTAGAAACAAGTATATGACTAAGTATTTTCTCTTATCGGTCTCCCATTCTTTTTTTTTTTTTTGGAGACAGAGTCTCACTCTGTCACGCAGGCTGGAGTGCAGTGGCTCGATCTCAGCTCACTGCAACCTCCGCTTCCCAGGTACAAGTGATTCTCCTACCTCAGCCTCCGGAGTAGCTGGGACTACAGGTGAGCACCACCATGTCCAGCTAATTTTTGTTTGTATTTTTAGTAGAGAATGGGTTTTACCATGTTGGCTGGGCTAGTCTCCAACTCCTGACCTCAGATGATCTGCCTCAGCCTCCGGTGCCCAGCCTCCCATTCTTAACATTTATTCAGTGTACTTAATGTCAGCTATTGACCTCACCAGGGTACCAGAAAAATGACCACCTCCACTGCCTCTCTTCCTTTTATCACCCTTAAACACATATATTACATAATAACTCAGATTAAACCCAAACCATTTACATGGGATACTGAACTTGAAGAAACTGAAGAGCTACTATAAAAACACTAAAGAAAAAATCAGAGGCCAAGTGCAGTGGCTCATGCCTGTAAACCCAGCACTCTGGGAGGCCAGTGGGGAAGATCACTTGAGGCCAGGAGTTCAATACCAGCCTGGGCAACATAGCGAGACCCCCATCTCTACAGAAAAAAAAAAAAGAATAAAAGATTAGCTAAGTGTGGGAGCACCCACCTGTAGTCCTAGCTACTCAGGAAGCTGAGGCAGGAGGATCCCTTGAGCCCAGGAGTTCAAGGCTGCAATGAGCCATGATTGTGCCACTGCACTACAGCCTGGCAACTAAGCAAAATCCTGACTGAAAAAAAAAAAAAAAAGAATAAATCATCAATGGCGGAAACCCCAGGGGCTTTGCACTTGCTGTTCCCTCAGCCAGGAACACACTTCCTTTATGCTTAGTTTGTTGATGTCCATCAGATCTCAGTACAAATGCCATCTTCTGAGAAGTCTTTCCTAAACACAGTCTCTAAAGGAGCTACCCTCTCCCTTACTCCCAACCATTGTGTCCCAGTCCCCTACCTGGTACCACTATCTTATATGATCAGGCTTATTTCTTGTTAACTTCTTTATTGTCTGAGTCCTCCATGAGCCCTAAGGACAGAAATCTGATCTAGTTTTTAAACTATTTTTCTCCAGTGCCAGAGCCTGACAGATAGCAACGATCGATAAGTATTTGTTCAAGAAAGAAAGGAAGTATAATTGCTTATAATTCTATTTCATTAGTTACTACACTGCTAACATAACTAGAGCCAGATGGATGCTTCTTTTTGACAGAAAAATGACAGAATACCTTTAAGATACAGTAAAAACTTAGTGTCCCTTTACTTACAATCTGGATTAAAAGCTACCAGGCTCACCTGCTAGGAAAGAGGCAAGACCAGCCAGGCCAACATGGTGAAACATCCATCTCTACTAAAAATACAAAAATTAGCTGGGCATGCTGACACGAACCTGTAATCCCAGCTACTCAGGAGGCTGAGGCAGGAGAATCACTTGAACCCAGGAGGTAGAGGTTGCAGTGAGCCAAGACAGTGCCACTGCACTCCAGCCTGGATGACAGAGCAAGACTCCATCTAAAAAAAAAAAACAAAAATGAACAAACAAACAAAAAAAACCCTAAGAAACATTTAGCTATAATGAACTAAATTATAATTAGCATTTCCTGGAGGCTATACACTGAAGGACTCTCCACTAAGCTCCCCAGCAAGAAGTCTACATCTTGCTTTACAACAACCTGGCAGCACAAGTCCTGTTGAAGGAGAAAAGTATGGCCCTCTCCTCCCTTGGGTCTCTTTGCCTTGTCACCCAGTGAGAATTACAGTTCTTAGTATAAAACAAAAGATGGGGGCCGACTGTGGTGGCTCATGCCTGTAATCCCAGCACTTTGGGAGGCCAAGGCAGGTGGATCACCTGAGGTCAGGAGCTCGAGACCAGCATGGCCAACATGGTGAAACGCCATCTCTACTAAAAATACAAAAAATTAGCTGGGTATGGTGGCACATGTTTGTAATCCCAGCTACTTGGGAGGCTAAGGCAGGAGAAGTGCTTGAACCTGGGAGGTGGGGGTTGTGGTAAGCCGAGATTGCACCATTGAACTCCAGCCTGTGCAAGAAGAGTGAAACTCTGTCTCAAAAAAAAAAAAGAAAGAAAGAAAAAGAAAAAAAACAAAAGACTGGCAGAGGCATTCCTTTGCCTTTCTGAGGCAATTAAGTGGGTGAGGGGAGAGGGTAAGGTGAAATGGGAACTGGGATTTGGCATTGTCCACCCTCCCTTTAGCCTCCAACACCATAAGCCAGATAAGATATGCTGCTTTCATGGCTGCTTCTGGTAAGTAATGAAGATTCAAGAATTCAAGATTCATTCTGCTGTTTCGAAAGCTTGACAAGACATGTGAACATACCCCATGAGAAAAGAATGAGTGAAAAGATATAGAAAAGGGCTCTATCCCCAAAACAGAGAGTAAACCAGGTCAGTAACACCAGAGGAAATAGCCATCTCTAAGCTGCTAAGTGACTCGGTTTATACTAAGTACCCCAACACTTCTCCCAACCTCATCACTTAACATCTGTTGACAATATTCTGTTGCAGTTAAAGAATATCAAGCAAATTATTCAAAGAAACACAGATTTTAAATCCTCCAGGGTTTCAAGAAAATAAGATCTGATTTGACAGAAGACGTGTACTTATCCAGGTTATATTTTTTCTACCCATATACTTGCTAATCTCATCCCAACTCAGAAAATACAAATCCATCTCCAGTTTTTCCATTATCTTCACTGATTTTCCATAACAGAACAACTCCAAAATGTTTGTATCAACTTACTGTCCACTTCCTCCTTAAATAGTCCAGAACCAACGCTGTCCCTTCACCCCCACTCTCAATAGCAGACAAAGGTATTACCATCACCATTGTTTTTTAAAAGTCGGTCAAAGTATTTTACAACCGGATTCCCAAGTTCTTCAACCTTAGATAAAATAATGCAGGACTTAATGGGGTAGCAAAGTAGAGACCAGAAGAAACTTGTGCCTTTCATAACCCTACAACACTTTCTTTTGCCAAAAAAGAGGAAGGACTATTCCTCTTTACCGCAGCCAACTTCAACCCTAGACAATTTCAGACCTTCAGCTCAGCCCAAGTCCAGATAAATCCAAAGAGTTCACAATGAAAAAAAAGCATAGTTTAGTCAGTGTTCCAATTTCTACCTCTCTCCCAAAAGGCAGAAAAGTAGTATCTCCTGCTTTCCTATTCATCAAACTATTTATTTCTCACTTTCATCTGTCACAGAGCTCCATCTTTCTTTGTAGCGTTCTTGCAAAGCAGTTCCCAGTACCAATGGAAACTATTACTCTCCAGGAAAATACAACTTTGCTTAGCAGAAGAGCTTCACACAGAGCAATTTGCCAGTGGTCAATTTTTCATTCCAGACAAGGCTTCTAAGCCTGGCACAAATCTGCCTGTCACTCTGCAGTTCACTCAGCTTCCCTCCCCAATCCCTGCCTGTAACTCACTCATCCCCTGTAGTGTGGTCAGAAAAGACACTGCAATCTATACTCAGTACAGACCGTTCAAATCACTCAATTTTATACGGCACCTCCCAGACTCAACCATCTTCCACACCATACTCCTATGCAAAGACCATAAGCACTAAATGAAGTCATTTACCATAATAGCAGCTCCTGGACAAGACAAGGAGTAACATCTAATCTTTTCTCAATTATAGACAGCTTCATTTTCCTGCAATTTGTGGCTATGCATCACTGGCCCCACCCTCCATATTATAAAGTAATACCCTGGATTCATGAAGTCAGAGACGTACGATATTGAAGAGCATGTGCTGTGGCAGACAAGCCTGGTTCAAGTCTCAGCTCTGCCTCTTATCACCAATATAAGGTACTTATCTTTGAGTAAACCATTCTTTCTAAGCCTCAAATTATACATCTGTAAAATGTAGCTGATAATTGTTATCTACTTGTTTGGTATTATAAATGAGACAACATGGGCAGAATACCCAGCACAAGACGTGACAATAAACAAGTAATTGGTGATATTTAGTATCCATGGAGGTAATTTGTCGGCAGTCACTGCACAGAATCCAGATGCCCTAAAAGCCTCCAGCATTGGCAGAAACAAAACTATATTCAGCCTCACTCTATTCCCATTCCACAAATGAGAGAGACATTTAAGAACAATTCAAACCTCAGCAAGGAGAAATCTCAGAAAGATCCACTCAGTACTGCCAATCCCAACACCAGGCAGCCAAGAGATGTTTTTGTTCCTATGTTGAAGGGAAGATCAGTGCAAATGAAAAAGCTAATGAAAGAAGCACCACTTTAGGATAATCCTTTCATGGTTCAGGTCAGTATTTAAGAGGAAAAATAAATGCGAATCTTGGAAATTCTCTTTTCATTCGGTTTCTGATCAGTTCTGACCCTCCATTATATATAAACAAAAGGAAAAGGCAATATTAAAAATCCCAGGAATCTCGGCTGGTGGCAGACTATTAGCTAAGAAATGAGCACATGGACCTTGGGAGAGGTTTTACACACATAGAAGCTGTAGAACAGTTTAATCTTGTGAAAGATACTGGGATAATAAAATAGAATTTTACTTATTCACTTATTTTTAGAAAAAAGATCTTGCTATGTTGCCCAGGCTGGTCTCCAACTCCTGGCCTCAAGCAATCCTCCCATCACGGCCTCCTAAGTAGTGGGATTACTGGTATGAGCCACTACACTGGGTCTAAAATAAAAAATTTTTAAACTTTCTACAACAGCAAATCTCATGGAGCTTTGGGAGAAAGTATCACAAAGAATATTTGCTGTTGCAGATGGAAATGTCAGAACTGCAGTATGAAATGACATCTAAAAGTTTACAGTCATCATAAACCAGAAAATTTGGTAAAACCAAGAAATGTCAGGTTCCAAGATTTGGGAGGGTTGTGGGGAGGACAACTGGGGGCAGGCGAAAAAGTGAATTTATACTATCAAATTAGGAGTAAATTTTAAAAATAAACTTGGCAGGTTCAAATTCAAAATTCAAGAATTTTCAAAAAGTTGAGGGGATATAAAATTAGGCAGAATCTGTAGTGCTATGAGCACTAGACTGGAAATCAGAACCCTTGGGCTCTTGTTCTGGCTCCAGCCCAAACCACCATGTGACCTTAAGCAAGTCACTTGCCTTCTTTAAGCCTATCTCCTTATCTTTAAGGGGTGACAGAACAATGATTACTAAGATTCTTGCCGGCCTAACATTTTAAAAGTCAAAAGTTCACAAAGATCAGGAGCTCTCACGTCTACACAAGAGGTGGCAGGAAAGAGAGGAAAAGAAGGCCAGAAAGTGAGGAAACTTGAGAGTCAAGTAACAGCGTTTGTGGGAACAGAAAAGTTTCATGCTGCCCAAGTACTCGTAGTACATTAGAGCCGATGTCAGGATCTCGAAAAACTGCAAACTACTCAGCATATGTCAAAATGGACAGAAAGACGGGGGATGGGAGGACAGATATCAACGGATTGTCTCCGTTAATCAATCAGTAATCAATCTGTCCTGGTAAACAGCCAGGAGATCCGAATGCCGCAACGTTGGAAATCACTGTGACCCCTGATGTCAAGGTGTCCCGGAGCCAAGGACCAAGGGGAGTCCCTGTCTGCTTCCGCCTAGTGAGAGGATTTGGAGAATCGATGAAAAGTGAGGAAGGGGGCAGAGGCAAGGGGACCTAGGACACGAAGCAGGCTGGCGGGAGGTGGAAAGGAGTCAATGCCTGACTCCCGCCCGAAGGCGGGCAGAGGGGTCGGTGTCCGGGGCCCGTTCTCACCATCTTGACGATACCCCGCTGCACGGTGGGGACCGCGGGTCCCCCGGAGGAGCCGCCGCTCTGCGCGGAGGAGGCCATGTGTGGAGATGCAAAGGCAACGAGTGGAGCGGCTAGCCGGACTGGAGGTGTCAATGTGGGTGTCGGTGTTTGTGGAAGGGAGTCGAGGCGAGGGGCAGCCAGGCGACCAGCTGTGGACGGTGGACAGGACGGACTTGCTGGGCGCTCACTGGAGCAGCAGCGGGACTCGGAGCGAAAGAGACGCGATCTCCGCCGCCGCCACACGTTCTACTCGCCGCGCAAGCGTGCCAGAGCGCCACCGCCCTCCGGCCAATTAGGGCCCAGAGCCCGCCGAACCTCAGGCCAATAGGCACCCTGCTCTCGGAGCCCCGCCCCTTGGTCCCCAAAAGGGTGGCGAGTTCCAGGAAGCGCTGAAAGAGTTGATTTGCGAGGTTGGGCTAAGTATGGGGCGGGACTTCCGGGGCAGCCGGAGAAGGTAGTGTCGGGAGGTGTAGTGGGAAGGAAAGGACACGTCAGCATCTGGCCGCGGGGCGCAGGGGGCCATGGGAGCCCCAGGGGCGGAGCCAGCCGCGCCCTCCCACCTGACCCCGCCCGTGACGCCCCGCCCCGCCGACCCCAGGGGCGCACACGTGGACTCCGGCCTAGGTGGGCGCCGCTCTACCCGGGAATGGGGCCTGGGAGGGTCGAGCCAGGTATGCAGAGTTCTGGAGGAATCTCCGTACCCGCTTTACTCGACTTCCGACCTTTTACATCGGCTAGAAGTATGGAGAGAACTTGGACAAGTCAGAGCTTTCGGGAAACTCCTACCGATGTGGGCCTTGACCTGCCACGCGGCCGCGCGCCCTGCTTGCAGTCGGGAGTGTGTCTTGCTCTTGTTTGTGTCTCTGGGGTCTAGCACTTGTGAGACGTTCCATTAATGTTTGTTGGTGCGAGGAAATGTCTCTTAGAGGAGGGACGTCCCCCGTATACAGGGGAGAATGACTGTCGTTCTTCGGCCTCTTCCCAGCTGCTCCCGTGACGTCAGGGAAAAGCCTCGCTTCATGCTCTACTCCGACCGAGTGTGAAGCGCCTCCAGCCGCCAGATGCCCTCCCCTAGCCCTAGTAAAGAGGTGGGGGGGGAAGGAACGGGAGAGCCAGGGCCTACAAATATTTAAGTGACTGTTTAGCGAGAACTAATATTCGTTGATTGCCCACTGTGTGAAACCAAGGACATTGGTTAATCGTAAAACTTGGCTTTGCACTGAGGACAGTAATTCCCCTGTGATTGTTTTTGTTTCTTTGTTTTGTGGGTTTTTTGATACAGTCTCGCGCTGCCTCTCACTGGAGTGCAGGGGCACGATTATGGCTCACTGCAGCCATGACATTCCTGGGCTCAAGCGATTCTCCTGCTTCAGCCTCCTGTGTAGCTGGTACCACAGGTGCGCACCACCATGCCTGGCTAATTTTTTTTGTAGAGATGAGATCTCACTTTGTTGCCAAGGCTGATCTCCTGGGCTCAAACTATCCTCTTGCCTTGGCCTCCCAAAGTGCTGGGATTACATGCATTAGCCACCGTGCTGGGCCCGCTGTGCTCTTAAAAGATTGTAAGTTTATTTTCCCACGCTAAACATATCCCAGGGTCAAGTTTTGAGGTCACCATCTTCTTAGATCCCTAATTTGCCACCCTTTTAAAAAAAAAGAAACAAAAAAAAACTCTGTGGGGTTTCGTTCCATCTGATTATACCACTCTCCATCTCGTGGCTTTTTATCTACCCTACCCCTACTCCTGCTACTCTTACCCTGTCATTTATGGAAATGTTAACACTTGGTCCACACTCTTCAGCCAATAATCCTGAAATACTTCAGTATCTATGAGCATGACTTATCCCAAACCCTGGCCACTTTGCTCCTTGTCCTAATTTTCAGTAAACTTGACCTCTGCACCAATTTAGGACGTCCCCCAGGACAGATAAAACACCATAACTTCATGGCCACGATTGTAAATTCAAACACCTTGTTCTTTGATCGTTACTGCTGTCCTCTCTCCCTTCTCACTCAGTTATTTTCTTTTTTCTTTCTTTCTTTTTTTTTTTTTCTGAGATTGAGTCTTGCTCTGTCACCCAAGCTGGAGTGCAGTGGCAAGATCTTGGCTCACTGCAACCTCCGCCTTCCGGGTTGCAGAGATTCTCCTGCTCAGCCTCCTGAGTAGCTGGGACTATAGGCATGCGCCACCATGCCCGGCTAATTTTTTTTATTTTTTAGTAGAGACAGGGTTTCACCATATTGGCCAGGCTGGTCTCCAACTCCTGACTCTGTGATTCACCCGCCTTGGCCTCCCAAAGTGCTGGGATTACAGGCGTGAGCCACCGCGCCTGGCTTTAGTTAATTATCTTATATCTTGTATTAGTTGCTAACAATTTGCCCCAAAACTTAAATACTAAAGAAAACAATAAGCATTTATCTCACAGTTTTTGTGGGTAAGGAATCTCAGCTGGGAGCCTTTTCCTCCAGGTTTTCTCTTATAAAGCTGCAATCAAGGTGTCAAGGGGAGTTGGGGAGGGGACTGTGGTCTCATCTGAAGGTCCTCTCTGACTGAAGGTAGATTTCTTTCCAAGCGCATAGTTGCTGGCAGAATTCAGTTCCTCAAGATGTTGGAGTAAGAGCCTCAGTTTTTCAATGGTTCAGTTTCCTTCTACATGGGTCTCTCCAAAGGGCAGCTCATAACATAACGGTTTCCATCAGAGCAAGCGAGAGACAACAGAGGACAAACTTTAACCAGAATTTAAAGTCCCTGAACTCAGTACCCTCACTTTACCAGCTCCCCTCTGCCTTCTCCTGGATCTTTGGCTAGACTCCATGCACGGTCCATCATTTTAGCTCCTTTCCTACCAATATCTTCATCTGTAATTCCCATTGTCTTTCACTGGGCCCACCTGTCAAAACCTCAACTCTAGGCCCTCTGTAAGTCTCTACCTTCTTCAAACCTACCACTTACCTGGAGGTTGGTGTCACAGTGAATTAATTAATGGGCCCTCACACAGTGCCTGGAATTTATTCAGTCAGTTTGGTCTTGAACTCTACTGAGTTTGTTTTAAACCTTCTATGTTCTCTTACCCTGACTCCACTGTCTCCCACACTCTGAAATAGCAAAAAAGCCTCTTACTTGGGAGAGAAAATCAAGAACTCCTTCCATTTCCCACTGCTGACTCTAAAATCTTCTCTTCCTTCTCATTCCCGTCTTCTCCCTTGTTACTGTCAACAAGGAAAAAAAAATCAAGCTTTTAAAGAATTAAAGTTAGTTTTATCCAGAAGTCTTACTGAGACCCAAGGACTATGTATAGCCCAGGAGCAGTTGCCAGACTGCGACTGCACAGTATTTCAGCCCATTGCTTATACACAGGAGGTGGAGGTTCAGTACATGCAAAATCACATCAAAGCTTGGGTGTAAGAGTACATCTGGTTATAGATCACTAAAGTACATTTGGTTATAGACTGTAGAAGCAGAACCACTAACTGTGCAGGGAAAGGCAAGAACTAAGGTCATTTATCTTTCATGGACCATATTGACTCAAGCAAGAGATATTGGGAGTCGTGTTTTGAAGACAAAACATCCTGCGTTATCTTCAAAGCACCTTTCAGGAGAGCCATGTGTCATCATCACAGTCAGGGGCTTTGTGAAATTATGCTGAGAAGCAGAAATGAGAAAACACGCCTTCTTACATTTGCTACCTTGTCTCACATTCCAAAGAAAAGACTCCCTCCTACTCTTCAGGCTAAACTCTTCCTCTTAGTTCTTGATCTGCCCCATCTACATTTCCAATCATTCCCCCTCCGGTTTTTACAGCTTCTCAGTTTATCCTGGGTTCTTCTCATTAGCATTAAAAAAAATTTTTTTAATCCTAAAAAAAGTAGAACAAGGAGTTCAATCTGCAACTGAAAGTGAACAATCAGTTGATATAACACTACCTTCAGACAAGCCTTATTAGCATTTAAATATTCTCAAATTTCTTGCATTGTAGAAGTCAATTAATTAAATACATTTTTCCTTCATTCCACATCCCTCTCCAGACATCCCTCCTTCCTTTACAGGCAAATCTTCTTGGTAAAATTCTCTTCGTTGCCTTCACATCATCACCCTACATTCAATACTCAGCCCTCTGCATTCTAACTATTTGCTCTTACCAATTTACCAAAACAGTTCTCTCCAAGGTCACTAATGACCTCCTTGTTATTACAATCAGTGGACACTTTCAGACCTCAATTTGCTGAGGTCTGCATAGCATTTGACACTATTTGCTCCTTAAAATGCCTTTCTCCTGAGATATTATATCTGTGTATCCCTCGCATCTCCTAGCTGCTCCTTTTCATCTCCATTGTGATGACCCCTTTGCCTGCCCCTTAGTATTGATGTTCCTCAGGGTTCTTCTGAAGGCATCTTCTTTTCTAATTCTAAACATTCTTACTCCCATGACTGCATACCGGTGGCTCCCAAAATATATACAACTCCTGTTAAAATCTCTCTTGAGCTCCAGATCCATCTGTGCAGAGATACTCTAAAGGTCTGCTCATGGCTATCACCTGAAGAATTCAAATTCAACATGTCTCATAAGGACCTAATTCTCTTTCCTCCCAAACCTGCCCAGCTCAAATAATGGCACCTAAAGCTACCCAGTTGCAAGCCTAAAACCTTTATGTCATCTGTGATTCCTCCTTCTTCCTTTTTTCCCATTCCTTTGTCAATCTTGAAAGTCTGTTGGATCTACAGCAGCACACTCAAACAAATACACAGGCCCTGGAACCAGACTGCGTGGGTTCACATCCCAACACTGTATACCTTGAGCAGGTTGTGTAGTATCTCTGTGCCTTAGATTCCTACTCTGTAGAATCAAAACGAAAATAGGACCTACCTCCTAGGATTGCTTTGGTTTGCAGGATCATGTGAATCAGTACGTGTTAAAGACTTAGAACATTGCCTAGATTTGTATGTTAATTTTTTAGTGAACACTAGTACAGAGGGATTTGACACTAGCTCTTATGCCTCTAAAGCTCATGATCTTTCCCCTGTGCCTTTATAGGAAGGAAAGGGACTTTGAAATGCTCAAAGAAAACTTTTTTTGTACAATGGAGAACACACACAGAATGTAGTCTGAAGATGCACAAGATTTACTAAAACAAAGCATCCTATTTCTTGAACTTCCTTGAAAATAAATTTAGGAAATAAGTTCCTCATAGTAATAATGGCCTGAATATATTGAGCACTAAACATATGCACTAAACAGACTATGCTAAATGCTTTTACCCACATTACAAAATTTAACCCTTAGAACAATCCTATGAAATAGATATAATCAGTCTCTTTTCACAAAGGAGAACATTAGTGCTTAGAAAAGGTGATCAATCAACTCTAGGTCAACAGCTAATAAGGATGGAGTCACAATTTGAACGTAGAACTTTCTACCATAATCTTCTCTTAGCCATTTGACTAGCCCGCTTCCAAGATATCCAAAATGTTCCTCTCATCCTGAGCCTGCACCTGCAGAATCCAGAAGCTGGGCAAAGAAAGAGTTTTCAACTCTCCAGTAAGTTTCCTTTGGGAAAACAGGAGAAAACTCAACATTATAGAATAACTTTCTACCTCCCAGCCCACCTCCAGCTTCAACCCATTCCTCATACTATTAACCTGATGTTCTTTCTAAAATGCAATTTTCAGCCGGACATGGAGGCTCACACCTGTAATCTCAGTACTTTCGGAGGCCAAGAAAGGTCAATCAGCTGAGGTCAGGAGTTCGAGACCAGCCTGGCCAACATGGCAAAACCTCATCTCTACTAAAAATACAACAATTAGCTGGGCATGGTGGCGTGCACCTGTAGTCCCAGCTACTAGGGAGGGTGAGGCAGGAGAATAGCTTGTACCTGGGAGGTGGAGGTTGTAGTGAGCCAAGATCATGTCACTGCACTCTAGCTTGGGTGACAGAGCAAGACTCTGTCTCCAAAAAAAAAAAAAAAAGCAATTTTCAAAAGCAGTTTTCAATCACATAGCATAGCACCCTCACCACCTGGCCCTGACCTACTTTTCGGCTTCTCCTTTCACCCTCCTTCTCCTCTTCGTCCTCTTTTTTTTTTCTCTTATTTTTTAAGAACAACCCTATAAAGTAAATATAATCAATCTCTTTCCACAAAGGAGGACATTAGTGCTTAGAAAAGGTGACCAACCAACTCTAGATCAACAACTAATAAGGATGGAGTCAAGATAGACTGTATTTTTTTTTTTAATAAAAAGCCTCACAAACCCAAGTTGTCTAAACCAGTGCTACCTAAAAGAACTTTCTGCAATGACGAAAATGTCATATACATGCTTTGTCCAACACAGTAGCCACCAGCTAATGAGCCGTTAAAATGTGGCTAGTGCAACTGAGGAAGTAGATTTTTAATGCTATTTAATTTTTTTTTTTTTTTGAGGTGGAGTCTCTCTCTTGTTGCCCAGGCTGGAGTGCAATGGGGCAGTCTCACCTCCTGGGTTCAAGCAATTCTCCTGCCTCAGCCTCCTGAGTAGCTGGGATTACAGGCACCCACCATCATGCCCTGCTAATTTTTTTGTATTTTTTATTAGAGTCGGGGTTTCTCCATGTTGGTGAAGCTGGTTTCGACCTCCTGACCTCAGGTGATCTGCCAACTTCAGCCTCCCAAAGTGCTGGGATTACAGGTGTGAACCACTATACGTGGCCAGTGTTATTTAATTTTAATTAATGTAACACATATGGCTGGTGACTATTGCATAGCATCAGATTAGGTGATTAAATTTGAACATTGCTGTTATATTTATTACCATAATCTTCCATGTAGGTTTTAAAAATATTTCTGTATGTTTTGTGTAGCCTAAACTTAGTTAAAATGCATAATAGCATAACCCATCATTTAAAAAAAATGTATTAACAACAAAAATGTTTACTTTGTAACATTAAAAGTGGAATGCAAATCCTGTTAAGAAAAAGAAAAAAAATCCTTGGCTTTAGACTTGGACATTATATCTCAAACCTCATGGTAGAAAAAAATTAATTTCAACGTAAGGAAAATAATATGCTCTTCCCAATTTGCCCTATCTATATAATAACTCAATGTAAAGGACTTATGAAAGTGTAATATGCATTTATATAAACGTATGATTTGGGAAACAATTACAAAATTTTTAGTTTATACCCTGTCATGTTGTCATTTAATGTAAATGTAATATGAAAGTGTAATATGCATTTATATAAATGTATGATTTGGGCAACAATTACAAAATTTTTAGTTTATACCCTGTCATGTTGTCATTTAATGGCAAGGCCAACCTTCATTCTATTCTCCCAAATGTCATTGATCAATGCCTCTGGATTCTCCGTAGCCTTCGGTAATAGTATATTAATTCACTCCTGCTACAGTTATTGGCTTTGACCACTGTCAAGTTTTATCACTTCCAACCTTACTTGCTACACAAATTTCTTTCTTTCTTTCTTTCTTTCTTTCTTTCTTTCTTTCTTTCTTTCTTTCTTTCTTTTCTTTCTTTTCTTTCTTTTCTTTCTTTTCTTTCTTTCTTTCTTTTCCCAAGCAGTCTTGTTTCGTCGCCAGGCACCAGGCTGGAGTGCAGTGGCGTGATCTCGGCTCACTGCAACCTCTACCTCCTGGGTTCAAGCAATTCTCCTGCCTCAGCCTCCCAAGTAGCTAGGACTACAGGCACGTGCCACCACGCCCAGCTAATTTTTGTATTTTTAGTAGAGACGGGGTTTCACCATGTTGGCCAGGATGGTCTCGATCTCTTGACCTCGTGATCCGCCCACCTCGGCCTCCCAAAGTGCTGGGATTACAGACGTGAGCCACCGTGCCCGGCCTGCTACACAAATTTCTAAGAAAAAAGGCATTTAAAAAACTCTATGCAATTGTATCACTTTTCTTATAAGGTAGTTTGTTGTTCTGAGACTCTGTAAACTGAGATGATCAAGACATCATGAGGATTCCTTTCTCTCCCCAGAATCCTGAAGTCAATCCTGAAGTCAGCAAACTCAGAGTGAGAAAAGTTTCAGCAAGTAACAGCAAACTAGATTACCATGGGATAAACATACAGAAGTACCCCCTTATTTGAAGGATGTATGTTCCAAGACCCCCAGCATATGCCTGAAACTGCAGGTAGTACTGCAGTAACTGCAGATATGTATTGTTTTTTCCTATGTATATATACATACCTATGTATGTTTAATTTATAAATTAGGCACAGTGAGAGATTAACAATAATAACTGATAAGAAAACAGAACAATTATAACAATATACTATAATAAATGTTATATGAATGTTTCTCCCTAAAAATATCTGAATGTTTTTGAACCAAAATTGACTGTGGGTAACTGAAATCACAGAAAGCAAAACTACAGATCACAGCTGGGACTACTATACATTTTTCTCTTACAGATCAAGAAGTTGGAGGTATTTGTTTAAAAGTTCAACCATCTCAGTGCAGGCATCTCGGCAATTTCCTTAGCTTTTCCTTTGTAGTTGCAAAATAGCTACTTCAGCTCCAGACACTGGAGGAAGAAGGAAAAGGAAGAGGGAGAGGAAAAGGAGGCAGCAAAAAGAAGGAAAAGACCAGTGCCAAAAACATCTGCTCATTTTTATCAGGAGAGCAAGTTTTCCCAGAAGTGCCTATCCTAAGGCCTGAGGCCTCTCCTTGCTGCAGGGGAGGCTGGCAAAGGCATTTGGATTGATAAGAGAGAGGGAATCAGAAATGGGTATTCGGGTGGCCTGAGCCTTGGGCCTCTTCTTTTCTTCTGGCCATTCTGCCCTTCTAGAACTCTGGCCGATTCCCTAGCTCCACTCTCTCTTTCAAGGCAGAATCCTGGCCCCTCATTCTCTCCAGACCCAAAAAGCCAAAAGCAGTAAGCCTGTGTTTCATGCTTGCTGTCTCTGACCCAGGGCTCCCAGTACTAAAGGCCTGCCTTAGGGAACGTGCAGGCCTGGCACCATCAGCTTTCTCTGCTTCCCTACTATCTTGTGCCTGCAGAAAGGCCTCCTGTCCACTGAAGGACATAATCCCGTGTGCATTGCCCTCTGTTGCTTACTGTGGCTCCAGCAGCAATAGTCACTCTAAAAATCTTACCCCCAACACACCCAGGGCTTTCCGTGCCTGCACCCAATTCCCTCTACTTGGAATGCTGTTCTATAGCTCTGTTCAGGCACAGCTTTTCCCATAAGGTCATCTGAGATGCTTCCAAAGAGAAGTGACTCTTCCCTCCCCTATTTCCCCAGACCTTATGGATAATGCCTTTCCGATGGGGCGCACGTCACTCTCCTCATGTCATAGTTATTTGTGTGCAGTTGAACTGACCAGTAAACTGTTTGACAATAAGCTCCTATGAATCTTGTTAACTTCTGTGTTCTCCATAGGTCTGGCACTGCCTTGTAAAGAGTAAGCTGTATTCTTAGTCAATAACAATAAGTGTATTTTGAACTAAATTGAAGTATTCAGTCTGTTTGAATGTCTGAGATGACTTACTTACCTTCTCCTTGCATTCCTTATATCCATTATATATCCTTTGTGTTTTCTGGAAATTGAACCTAAGAATGTCAGGGATATTTAGGGTGAAAATTGGGGATCCTAGTGGGGGTTTCTATCATTGGACAGATCCTAACATAGTATAGTTCATGGAATCATGAATATTATTTAACTTCTGCCAACAATAGAATGTGTCTCCACCTCTTCCTGAGCCCACACTATCTTAACTTTAGCCTGCTCCTGTATATTAGATAAGGCAGGCTGGCTGTGGGAACAAAAGAATCAACAATTATTCAGTGACCTAAATAGTAGAGGTGCATTTCTTTCTTATATAACAAACCAGGATGGCGTCTTTCCTCATGTAAGCATCCAAAGACTGAGGCTGGGTGGCAG
Organism: Cheracebus regulus; assembly: GCA_963574635.1. Taxonomy (NCBI): domain Eukaryota; kingdom Metazoa; phylum Chordata; class Mammalia; order Primates; family Pitheciidae; genus Cheracebus; species Cheracebus regulus. The sequence continues at coordinate 69,648 of CAUYQU010093495.1, read as the reverse complement.
CTCTCCCATCTACTAACAGGAGTTCTACTAGCAAAACAGTTCTCATTTAAAGTCAAGAGTAGGCTGGGTGCAGTGGCTCACGTCTATAATCCCAGCATTTTGGGAGGCCAAGGCCAGCAGATCATGAGGTCAGGAGATGGAGACCATCCTGGCCAACATGGTGAAACCCTGTCTCTAGTAAAATACAAAAAATTAACTGGGCGTGGTGGCTCATGCCTGTAGTCCCAGCTACTTGGGAGGCTGAGGTGGAGAATCGCTTGAACCTGGGAGGTAGCGGTTGCAGTGAGATGAGATCGTGCCTGCACTCCAGCCTGGGTGACAGAGCAAGACTCTGTCTCAAAAACAACAACAACAAAAAATCAAGAGCAAAGGAAGCGGTGTCGTGTAATGACGCAGAAACATTTTGAGAAGGAGAAGATAGACATTGAGATAGTTGCATCAGTTGTTCTCAATCTTTGAAATAAAGTGGGAGGACTTGGGAATCAGAAGACAGAATGAGTTTCTATAGAATCAGTCACCCCAGGACTGTAGATGAGGCCCTTTCCAGGGCAGGCAGGCCCTGGAATCACCAGGAGCTGATCCAGAATGAAGCCAGACCTCTGGACTGGGTGGACATGGTCCCCACCAGGACAACTGGTATCAGCTATCAAAGCTTAGGGACCAGAGCAATGAAGATAAAGCAGGGTGAATGGTAAGGGTCAGGAGTGTAGGGGCAAGCCCAGAAGTGAGAGAATGGGCCCCAGCTCCTATGAACAGAGACAGGGTAGCTGGAATGCTGAGGGTGGAGCTACCACCAAGAAGACAGATTTGTCATTGCTGGGAGTCCAAGAACAGGGACAGGAGCTGAGGCAAGAGGCCAGGGTTCAGGTGGTAGCTGAAGGGCACAGTCAACTCAGGGTGGATTTCAGGATGGTCCGTGCATTTTTTTCAGGTGCCTTTTTCTGGCTCTCCTCCAGATTAATTCTTCCAAAGGGTAACTACTTCAAGTAGAATAATGCTCTACTGCAACCACGTTCCACACAAATATCACAGACACCAAAAAGTGGCATCTTGCTTTCCTCATTCCAAGTCTTTGTTTCATGAATTTGAGAGTGGCATAAATTCCAATATGAAATTATTTTATGAAAGAGCAAATTATATTTGCTATTTATACCATATTATACCATACTCTGTTGTTCAGTGGAGAGCAGTTAATAGAGTTTGCTCTCTTAAGAATGCTTCAGAGGATAGGATGTTGCTTTATGAGCAACTGAAACAGACTAAACTACCAACGAGTTATGTGTTTACATTTTTTTTTAAGAGACAGAGTCTTGCTCTATGCCCAGGCTAGAGGGCAGTGGCGCAATCTCGGCTCACTGCAACCTCCACCTCCCAGGTTCAAGCGATTCTCCTGCCTCAGCCCCCCAAGTAGCTGGGACTACAGACCCCCACCACCACATCTGGCTAATTTATGTATTTTTAGTAGAAACAGGGTTTCACCATATTGGCCAGGCTGGTCTTGAACTCCTGACCTTGTGATCCACTTGCCTGGACCTCCCAAAGTGCTGGGATTACAGGCATGAGCCACCACGCCCAGCCTACTTTTTTTTCAGGTTCTCAATACAGAGCCTTTAAGCTGTTTCCCTCTGCCTGGAGCTCTGTCCCTGGAACAGGGAACAAAAATGGACAAAATCTCTGAGTTCTGAGAGCTCACATTCTAATATCAGAAACTCAGGATGAAATCATTGTGATGGTTAAACTTTAAGTTTCGATTAGAAGTACTTGTAACCAAGGTGAAAACAAAGAAGACATGTTAAGGTTATATAATTCTCACTGTCTGATCAAAGGAAGCATATTATTTAATGGGCAGAGACAAACAAATCCTTGACATTGAATTCTAGAAGGCTTTCATTATATGAGTCTTTATTTAAAAAACAATGAGTAATATAATGGGCAAATTTTTTTTGGAGTTTTGTTTTTTCTCAAATTTTTAATTTTTATGAGTACATAATAGGCATATGTACGTATGGGATATGTGCAAGACTCTGATAGAGGCATACAATGTGTAGCAATCACATCAGGGTAAATGGGGTATCCATCACCTCAAATATTGATCATTTCTTTGTGTTGCAAACATTCCAATTATAACCTTTTAGTTGTTTTTCAATGTACAGTAAATTCTTGTTGACTCTTGTCACCCTGTTGTGCTATCAAATACCAGCGCCTATTCATTCTATCTAATTATATTTTTGTACCCTTAACCATCCCCACCTCCCCCAGCCCCTCATGCCACCACCCTTCCCAGCCTCTGGAAACCATCATTTTAATGACCTAATTATCTAACTCTCTAGTTCAATTTTTAGCTCCCACAATAAAGTGAGAACATGTGAAGTTCGTCTTTCTGTGCCTGGCTTATTTCACTTAACATACTATCCTCCAGTTCCATCCATGTTATTGCAAATGAGAGGATATCACTCTTTTTTGGGGCTGAACAGTACTCCATTGTGTATACATACCACAGTTTCTTTATCCACTCATCTATTGATGGACGCTTAGGTTGCCTCCAGATCTTGGCTATTGTGAATAGTGCTACAGTAAACATAAAAGTGCAGATATCTCTTTGATAGACTGATTTCCTTTATTTCAGGTATGTATGTATATTCAGTGAGATTCTGGGTCATATGGTAACTCCATTTTAATTTTTGTTGTTGTTGTTGCTGATAAGGAGACTTGGTCTGTCACCCAAGCTGGAGTGCAGTGGCACAACCATGGCTCACTGCAGCCTAGAACTCCTGGGCTCAGGTGATCCTCATGCCTTAGCCTCCCCAGTAGCTGCGACTACAGGTATGCACCACCACAATCAACTAATTTTTTAATTTAATGTTTATTTTGTAGAGATGAGGCCTCACTGTGTTGCCTAGGCTGGTCTCAAACTCCTGGGCTCAAATGAACCTCCTCTCTTGGCCTCCCAAAGTGCTGGAATTGCAGGCCCAACCTATTTTTAATTTTTTGAGGAACGCCCTACTGTCCTCCGTGGTGGTTGTATTCATTTATATTCCCATCAACAGTGTGTGCAGGTTCCATTTTCTTCACATCTTTGCCAGCATTTGTTACTGTCTGTCTTTTGGATAAAAGCCATTTTAACCGGGGCGAGATGATAGCTCCAATGGGTAATGTTTTTAACAGAGTTTTGTAAGAGATGCAGAAAGGTGGCTATTTCTTCCAAAAGTTCACATAAAGCCTGTAGGAATTTGCTGGATTGTGATTCAGTGAAAGATTCTGTGGTAAGAAACAGCAATCACTTTAAAGCAAAAACTCTGCTTAAAAATAAACGGATCAGCCAGGCGCGGTGGCTCACACCTGTAATCCCAGCACTTTGGGAGGCTGAGGCAGGCGGATCACAAGGTCGGGGGTTTGAGACCAGCCTGACCAACATGATGAAACCCTGTCTCTACTTAAAAAAACAAAAATTAGCCAGGTGTGGCGGCACGCACCTGTAATCCCAGCTACTTGGGAGGCTGAGACAGGAGAACTGCTTAAACCTGGGAGACGGAGGTTGTAGTGAGCCGAGAGCACATCATTGCACTCCAGCCTGGGTGACAGAGCGAGACTCCATCTCAAAAATAAATAAATAAATAAATAAATAAATAAAAGGGTCAAGGCCAGGCACAGTGGCTCATGCCAGTAATCTCAGCACTTTGGGAGACTGAAGTGGGAAGATCACCTGAGTTCAGGAGTTCCAGACCAGCCTGATCAACATGGTGAAATCCCTCTCTACTAAAAATACAAAAACTAGCTGGGCGTGATGACACATGCCTGTAATGCCAGCTACTTGGGAGACTGAGGCAGGAGAATTGCTTAAACCCGGGAGGCAGAAGTTGCAATGAGCCATGCCACTGAACTCCAGTCTGGGCAACACAGTGAGACTCCATTTCAAAAAAATAAATAAAGGGGCCAAAATGTCTAATTTTCTCTTTCTAAGTACTGACATTTCTAAGTACTGACAGTCAAACAAAACATGTAATAAAGGGAAAACAAGATCTTCTGAAATATTCTAAGAGGGTCAAGTGGAGAGGGTAATATTTAGGCATTCACCAGCACACACCATCTTAGTGAAGGAAGCTATACAGAGAGACCCTAAAACTGGGTTTCCTACACTTGACATGACTCTGACCCTTCACATAAACATTCCTGATATCACTATGAATTGGTTCAGAGTAGCTGGAGAATAAACTGGAATATGCATGAGAGTCTTCAAAAGACTTGTGAACTGGCAGTTCCACTCTGGGAATTCTAAGGGGAAAAAAACTTACCAGGAAAGATCAGAGGAGTTCAAAGAAAATGTTATGACATAGGGGTTGAGCGTATGGACAATGGAATGTGTTTGTCAGGGTAAGAATTATTTGTGAAAGTTCTTTGTGAAACTTGCAAGTTACTTTCTCTCCAAATATCAGTTTCCTCATCTGTTTAATGGTAGTAAAAATAATGCCTGCCTCAATGGGTTGTTGGGATAGTGGATGAAATAATGAATGAAAAGTTCTACTTAGAGTGCCTGGGATCTAGGGAGTTCTTAATGAGGTTAGTGATATGATGATGATCTTGAGAATCTGAAACCACTCAAAGCCCCAAAGATATGAAAATAGCTAAGAAAACTTAAGGTATATAAACACAATGAAATAGGAGTTAGCGATTTAAATGACATGTATGTAAGCTATATTCACGTAAATCAAGTGCAATATAAAAAGCCAGGACACAAAATAGTTTTGCATACTGATTACAACACAGTGATAAGACATATGTACATTAGAAATAACATAACAGAATTTTTAGAGACAGAAACAGAGTTTAACGTTCTGTTGGTTTGCTGGGTAATGTTTCTAGGGTTCATAGTGAATTATTTTTCTTTCTTTCTTTTTGTTGCACTGCTCTTGTTGCCCAGGCTGGAGTGCAATGGTGTAATCTTGGCTCACTGCAACCTCCACCTCCTGGGTTCAAGCAATTCTCCTGCCTCAGCCTCCCAAGTAGCTGAAATTACAGGCATGCAGCACCACACCCATCTAATTTTGTATTTTTAGTAGAGATGGGGTTTTTCCATGTTGGTCAGGCTGGTCTCAAACCCCTGACTTCAGGTGATCTGCCTGCCTCGGCCTCCCAAAGTGCTGGGTTGCAGGCATGAGCTACCGCGCCTGGCCCATAGTGAATTCTTTTTCAAATAAACTTAGGTCTCAGTGTCAGGAAATTAATTTATTAAACTTTTTACTGTGAAATAGAAAGTGCTTAAAATAAAAATGTACAGCTTAATGAATTATCAAAAGTGAATACCAGTGGGAGCAGTGGCTCACATCTGTAAATCCCAGCATTTTGGGAACTGAGGCAGGAGGATTACTTTAGTCTAGGAGTTTGAGACCAGCCTGATCAACAAAGTGGGAGCCTGTCTCTACAAAAAATTTTTTTTAATTAGCAGGACTTGGTGGCACGTACCTGTAGTCCCAATTACTCAGGGGGCTGAGGCAGGTGGATTGCTTGAGCCTGGAAGCTTGAGACTACAGTGAGCTGTGATCATGCCACTGCACTCCAGCCTGGGAGACAGAGTGAAACCTTGTCTCAAAAACAAAACAAAACAACAACAACAACAAAAAACCATATCAATGTAATTACCACCCAAGTTAAGAAAATGAATGGCCAGCATCCCCAGAAACTACCCTTCTAACTGCTGCCCTTTCTAAGCATGCATCTCAAAACACTGTAATTTTGCTTGCTTTTAAAAATTTATAACTGGCCTGTAAAATGGGAATAAGGTTAAAAAAATTATAACTGGAATTAGCATGTATTACTTCATGTAGCTTCTTTTGCTCAGTGTTACATTTGTGAGATGCATCCACATCATTTCATGTAGCAGTTGTTTGTTCATCTTCATTGTTGTATAGTATTCTGTCATAATTAATATATCATAATATATTTATCTATTCTACCGTTAATGGACATTTGGCTTGTGGAAGATTGTATTTAATTTTTTCCAAAGATGGCCACAGTAATATATCTGAAAACATGTTCTTTTTACAAAGTGACCTTAACATTCCTTCCATTAAGAGGTGGGATCTGGCCAGACAGTGGCTTATGCCTGTAATCCCAGTACTTTGGGAGGCTAAGGCAGGAGGACCACTTGAGGCAAGGAGTTCAAGACTAGCCTGGGCAACATAGAGAGACCCCCCACTTTCTACAAAAAAATTTTAAAACTTAGTCAATTATGGTGGTGCATGCCTGTATTCCCAGCTACTTGAGTGATTGAGGTGGAGGATCTTTTGGGCCTGAGAGGTTGAAGAGAGCTGTGATCACACCACTGTATTCCAGCCTGGGCTACAGAGAGAGACTCTAATTAAAAACTAGTCTGGTGTGGTGGCTCACACCTGTAATCCCAGCACTCTGGGAGGCTGAGGCGACTGGATCACGAGGTCAGGCGTTCAAGACCAGCCTGGCCAACATAATGAAACCCCATCTCTACTAAAAATTTAAAAAATTAGCTGGGTGTCATGGCGCATGCCTGTAATCCCAGCTACTTGGGAGGCTGAGGCAGGAGAATCACTTGAACCTGCGAGGTGGAGGTTGTAGTGAGCTGAGATCGCCCCACTGCATTCCAGCCCAGGTGACAGTGTGAGACTCTGTCTCAAAAAAAACAAAACAAAACAAAACAAAACAAAAAAAAAAAAACAAAAAAAGAAGAAGAAATTAAAAACAAAACCAAAAAAAAAGGTGAAATCTGAGTCCCCTCCCTCTTGAATCTGGATATGCCTTTGTTCTGCTTCTGCCAATAGAGTACAGCAAAAATGATTTCTAGGTAGGTCATTAAAATGCCATGTACTTTTCTCTTGTTTTCCTGGGATGCTTGTGCCTGGAACCCACCATCTTGCTTTGGGAAAGCCCAACCTAGAGCATGGAGAGGCTACATGCAGATGTTTTGGCCAACAGGTCTAACAGAGTTCTTGGCCAACAGCTGGCATGAACAGCCAGATGTATCAATGAACAAGCCTTGATCTGATTCTAGCCTCTCACTATTGAGTCACAACCTTGGAGTCTTCCCAGCAGAGGCCATGGACATTGTGGAGCTGAGACAAGCAGTCCCTCCTAGGTCCTTTCTGAACTGTTGAGCCACAGAATCCATAAGCATAATAAAATGGTGATTGTTTTATGCCACTAAGTTTAAAGTGGTTTAATGTACAGCAATAGTAACTGGTACAAGGTTGTACCCAGTGTGTAGCTATTACAAATAAACATTCACAATTTGCATTTTTTTGGCGTGGATATATAGGGATCATAGGTTATGACTATTTAACTTTGGTAGATAATGTCAAACTTTTTCCAAAATGATTATACCAATTTTGATTCCTACCAGCTGTATATGAGAATTCTAGGTCTGCACCCTCACCAACAGTTGATATTGTCAGTCTTTTTAAATTTCAGCCATCCTGGTGGATGTGTAGCAGTATCTCCTTGTGGTCTTAAATTTCATTTCCCTTATTTCTCTCTCTTTCTTTTCTCTCTTTCTTTTCTTTCTTTCTTTTTCTTCTCTCTTTCTTTCTTTCTCTTTCTTTTCTTTCTCTTTCCTTCTTTCTTTTCTTTTTCTGAGACAGAGTCTTGCTCTGTCACCCACGTTGGAGTGCAATGGCATAATCTTAGCTCACTGCAACCTCTGCCTCCCAGGTTCAAGCAGTTTTCATGCCTCAGCCTCCTGAGTAGCTGGGATTACAGGCGTGTGCCACCACATCCAGCTAATTTCTGTATTTTTAGTGGAGACGGGGTTTCACCATGTTGGCCGGGCTGGTCTTGAACTCCTGACCTCAAGTGATCCGCCCACCTCGGCCTCCCAAAATTAATCTCGGCTAGGATTACAGGCATGAGCCACCACATCTGGTCTGCATTTCTCTGATTTCTAATCAGGGTTGAGCATTTTATAATATATGTGGCTGGTATATGGTCAAAAAGATATTCTCTTACATTATCTTCTAGGAGCTTTATTATTTTGCCTTTCATATTCATAGCAGTAATTCCAGGAGGTACTGTAATATCATTTCGTTTGTCTTCCCTTAATTCATCTTCTGGGACTCTAGCCATTTGTGTCCTATTCTAATCCAAAATGAGGTAGGAGAGAAAGAAAGCATCTGACCCTGGAATATTCTCCTGCTCCTAGAGCTTAGACCTTCTTAATCACAAATCAAATGATGAAATCAAAATCCTGAGGCCCTAGAAGATTCAAACTCTATATTCAAGCAGCCTAATTCAACTAAGTTATTTGGGACCCAACTTCTACAGAAGAGGTCTGTACATCTTGTGTTGTCTACTCACTACAATCTCCCCAGCCCAGACCTCTCCTCCAGACCGAGCTCCACTTGAAGCTCTGGCTCTCCACCTCTTTCACCGTGACAGCCAAATAAGCATCAACTTTCCCCTCCCATCTGGCCCTTGTAGCCAGGACAAGGTGATTAAGAGGAATGTCCCTTCTGAACTCTGGATCCCTAGATTCAGGAGCAAACACAAGCATGTTCATTCATTTTAACTGTAATTTTAAACGTTTCTATCTTGGTATTTGAGTTCCCCTGGAAGGATTAGAATGGATTATCTTCCTGGGGGTTGCTACTTATGGAATTTCAAGGAAGTTAGATTTCTAGCTTGCTGTTTCCTAAGATGTGAGACCAATTTCATCTTCCTAGCCAGGAATGACAATGGGAAAATCTGTTCAATTATCCTAATGTTTACGAGTATACAGACTCCACTAATGATGTCATCCACTCCCCTGCTTCTTTCTCTCTTCCTCCCATGCATCTTATTTCTTGCTTATGCCTTCTCCATGTTGTGAAATGGCTTTGTCTCTTTCCCCAAACTAAAAGTAAGCAAATTATAACTGAACAGCCCCAACAAAAACATATTCCACCTTCATACATAATTTTCCTTAAAGATCTTCAGTCTGCATCTTATACCAGTATAAAAGCTTTCTGAGACCAGGAAATGCAACAGAGAGAAAAGGAGTCAGAATGTAGTGAGAGCATAATAAATGCTCACAGAAAAGGTTGTAATTGGTTAGAAAGTAGGTGGTACTGATGAACTTTTCCCCAATAAAGTGGCCTCACAGAGGTCCCCACCTCCTTCCCACCCTGAGTCTCCAAAGAGAGGGCTTTTCTCAGGGTCAGTTCCGCAGAGGGGAAGAAGGAGGGAGTGCTGGTTGTATAATGCTAGAGAAAAGCTCAGGAGCTCAGTTTTCATCACTCATTCGGGGAATAGTATTGCTGCTACACTGCAGACGTTGCTCCCACCAGCCCTGTCTACTGGCCAACACAATCCACAGTGCACCCTGGAAGGACAGCAAATTGCTTCTCTTCAGTGACAGCATGATTGATAGTAATACTGTTCTAGCTTCCAGATAAAATTAACCTGGTGAGAAGGATGAATAGGAGTGAATCCCATGTGACTGTAAAACAGAAGCCTAGAAAAGCAGCAAAAGACTTTTTGCTACTTGAGTGTTTTGCTTAGCCTTGTTTTGCTATGCACTATTTCAGTGTACCTGTATAAACCCTATGCTTGTGATTTTTGATAGCTAAGAATTCTCTTGCCTTCTATTGTGCTCAAGTAAATTATAAAAACTACCATTTATTCAATCTCTACAATGGGGCAGGCACATTACTAGATATTTTATATATATTATCATATTATCGCACGAAATTACTATAATAATCCCATAGAAGACACGTTTCCATTATAACGACAATAAAACTGAGGCTCAGGAGGACAGGATTCCAACCCACTTGATTTGACTCCTGAATTGAAGCTCATAATCCTTCTACCAGTTAAACTATTACATGAGCCATTATTTTTGGAAGTCTCTTAGAGACCATCCCACCCCACATAGAGGCTGGGGGCACTGGCAAAGACCTCTTCATTTCATAACATTCGGCACATATGCCCATTTTTTCTGATCCCACAAGGCCTCTTGCCCACCCATCTTTGTTTTCTCCATCAGGCTGGATGAGTCATTGCTTCAAGACACTCTGGCGATTCTCTATGTTCCTCCTACAGAAACTTTTACTCAGCACCTTGGGTGATGTTTTTCCCTTTTATCTAACTTGTTTGTCCTTTATCTTCCAGGAAAATTTCTGTTCCTAAAAATTAGAGATTAGAGGGAGTCCAGTCTACTCTAACCTCCTTCTTGGGTTAAGACAGAGCTGACAATATCTGAGAACTTTCAGAAGTCCTATTAGGACTTCTATAGGGAGTCCTATAGGGACTATTATTCTACTAGGGAGCGCTACTTAAGAGGGGGATTTGCTTTCATAGTCCTTGATTGTCTCAACCCTATCCTCATTTTCAGAGCCTGTCCCCCCTTTTAGAGGTTTCTTCCCTCTAGGTCAGATGCTAGGGGCCAAATGATACCCTCGGGCTGCCCAGCAGAGGCCTTGCTGGCATGCATGCCCAGTGCTCTGGCCTCTTCTTCCACCCCATACACCTTGGTCCTATGGTTAGGTGTCTTCAGGAGGCAGCAAGTAACTTGAAGACGGTGTTTGTCAGATAGACTCTGAACAGCTCCTGGTCTTTTCCTCACCCCGAGGCCTAGAACTTTCAGGGAAAGAGAGGATGAATCTAAACTGAAATCTAAAAGCACCAACAAGACCATGGTGACCAGTAGAAAATGGTGTTGACCCCATGTCTGCCCCATAGAGTGGTCCCCAAATAAGTGCTTGTGGTGAGGGTGAAAGGATAAATGGCATGTTGGTGAGAACCAGGAGAATTATTGCCTTGCTGGCCACTCACTCTACAGTCCTTGCCCAGGAAGCAGAGTAGGACCTCATCTTTGGGGCCAGGCAGGAAAGCACTGGTTCTTGGGAACATGGCTTAGAAGGGGCCAGGCAGTCTCTCTCTGGGCCTCAGTGCTAAGAGGTTACCATAAGAGAGGTGCTAATTAAAACAATGGAATCATTTCTACTATGGGTTAAATTGTGTCTTCCCAAAATTCACAGGTTGAAGTACTGTATTTGGAGCTAGGGTCATTGCAGGTGTAATTAGCTAAGACAAGGGCATACTGGCATAGGATGAGACCTAATCCAATATGACTGGTGATATGGTTTGGCTGTGTCTCCACCCAAATCTCACTTTGAATTGTAACTCCCATAATTCCCACGTGCTTTCGGTAGGGACCCAGTGGGAGATAATTGAATCATGGGGGTGCGGTTTTCCCCATACTGTTATCGTTGTAGTGATTAAGTCTCACGAGATCTGATGGTTTTATAAGGGGAAACCGTTTTCACTTGGCTCTCATTCGCTCTCGTCTACCAGCTTGTAAGACATGTCTTTTGCCTTCTGCCATGATTGTGAAGCTTCCCCAGCCATGTAGAACTGTGAGTCTGTTAAGCCTCCTTTTCTTTATAAATCACCCAGTCTCCGCTATGTCTTTATCAGCAGCATGAAAATGGACTGATACAATTGGTGTCTTTAGGAACAGAATGGGAATGCAGAGATGCAGTGAGGAGATACACACACACGCACACACACACACGCATGCACATACACACGCAGAGAGAGAACACCATATGAGGATTTGAGTTATGCTGACAGAAGCCAAGGAACCACCAGAAGCTAGCAGAAGGGCCTGGAGCAGATCCTTCCCTGGTGCCTTCAGAGGAAGCATGGCCTTGCCAACATCTGGATCTCAGGCTTCTAGCCCCCAGAACTGTGAGGAAACATAAATGTATGTCGTCTAAGTCATAGTTTGTAGTACTTTGTTAGACAGCTGTATAGCACACGAATACAATTCCCTTTGATGAAAAGAGAAAGATGCACTAGCGCGGTAGTTTATTCATAGAAAGCTGAGGTTTCACAGCAAAAACAAGTAGCATAGTTTAGCTTAAATCTCAGTTTTTCCAGGCAATGCCCTCCCCTCCACACACTTGACAGTGGTGTCTCCCCACTGTCTCTGGACGGGCAGGACCGAAGCAGCCACAAGTCCTAAAGAGGGAGTTGCCTGTGCCTTCTTTTTCTCCTTTCCCCTCCCACACGCTCCTTCCTCCTACTTCAAATTTCTCCCTTTGTCTCCTGCTCCATGAATTTTGAAGATTACAGCTTTAATGTATTCTAAAAAACGAGACTGGATTGGGAGAGAAAGAACTAGGAGGCAGGACTCACTCTGGCACCTTAATTCCTCTGTTTTGCCGCTAACTCTTTATTGCCTCGCTAGGCAGATCAGAGCTCAGGGAGTCTCACCCTTCAGTTCAGAGAAATCCAAGCATCTGAGGTGCTGGGTCCCCTAGTTACCTCCACTTTCCTTCTGTGTCCAGACCAAAAATCACAGTGTCTTGACTACTCTGTGATCCAGCCAGCTATAGGTTTTCCCCAGCAGGCTTGAACCGAGCCTGGGGTCTTAAACTAATAAAGGGGCCAGGCATTAATAAAGGTATCAAGGTTGTTGCTCAAAACACTGAAAGAAACCGGCCCCAGCCCTGAGCCAAATTCCTCATATAGACTCCATACCCTGATACCCTCGCTGTGGACATACCTAGGTAGACCTTCCCTTTTCTTTCACTGTGCACTGCAAGCATTGCTGTAGGCCACTCTGTATAAAAGTTCCCCTAATAGATGCGTTAGACTCATCACCCTGGCGTTTAGTGCTTCTTTCTTTGGAATCCCAACCAGCTCCATCTCAGGATGGCTTGGGCACTCCCTTGTGGGAATTCCCCTGCTGTGGTGTTTGGGGCAACTCCAGCCCAGGTTTGGCCAGAAGAAAGATGGGGAGAGAGGCAAACTGCCATTTCTTGTTTGAATTGCTTGGTATCTTTGTGGGCTGATGAATTTCTCTTGCCATGTCTTCTGTCTCACGTGGGGCTCTGCCAGATCTCAAGATATGTAAACTTTGGCTGGATGTGGTGGCTCATGCCTGTAATCCCAGAACTTCAGGAGGCTGAGGTGGGAGAATCGCTTGAGCACAGGAGTTTGAGACCAACCTATGCAACATAATGAGACCTCATCTCTACCAAAAATCAAAATATTAGCCTGGTGTGGTGGTGTGCACCTGTAGTCCCAGCTAAGTAGGCTAAGGATCGCTTGAGTCCAGGAGGTTGAGGCTGCAGTGAGCCAAGATCAGGCCATTGCACTCCAGACTGTGTGACAGAGCAGGACCCTGCCCCAAAGTAAAAAAAAAAAAAAAGGAGTCTGTTCTTCATAGACTGACACTTTTGACACCTTTGCATGCTTACTTTACTTTATCCTTCATCTTCATAGACTGACATCTTCATTATTGCCCAAGGCTCTACCAATAGCTCCAAAAGTAGCTTTCATTTTTTTACTGAGGTAAGGGTAATAAGGAGGAGGGAAGAGAAAGTATGCTTATGAAATCTCTTCTCACGAACATCATGCGAAGTGAAATACGCCTCACACAAAAGGACACCTATTGTACGGTTTCATGCATATGGGGTACCTAGAATAGACAAATTCACAGAGACAGAGAGTAGAATAGAGTTTAGGAAGGGCCGAGGGGAGGAAGGGTTGGGAGTTATTATTCAATGGGTACAGAGTGTCTGGAGATGGATGTTGGTGATGGCTGTGCAACATTGTGAATGTACTTAATGGCAATGAATTATACATGTAAAAATGATTAAAATGGCAAGTTTTATGCATATTTTACCACAATTAAAAAGAAAAAAATCCAGAAATAAAATCAGTATTATTATTATTATTTTGAGACAGGGTCTCATTCTGTCACCCAGACTGGAGTGCTGTGATGCAACTCCAGCTCACTGTAGCCGTGACCTCCCAGGCTGCGGTGATTCTCTTACCTCAGCCTCCCAAGGAGCTGGTACTACAGGTGTGCACCAACATTCTCAGCTAATTTTTTTTTCTTGTCTAATTTTTTTGTATTTTGTGTAGAGATGGGGTCTCCCTAGGTTGCCTAGGCTGGTCTCAAACTCCTGGGCTCAAGTGAAAATTAGCATTCTTTACTACCGATCCAACATAATTGTTATTCCTTCTGAGTTACTAAGATTAGCACCTTTGAGCAGCGCGTGGTGGCTCACGCCTGTAATCCCAGCACTTTGGGAGGTTGAGGCGGGTGGATCACTTGAGGTTAGGCGTTCAATCTAACTGGCCAGCCTGGCCAACATGGTGAAACCCCATCTCTACTAAAAATACAAAACAATTAGCCAGATGTGGTGGTGCATGCTTGTAGTCCCAGCTACTTGGGAGACCGAGGCAGGAGAATTGCTTGAACCTGGGAGGCTGAGGTTGCAGTGAGCCGAGATCGCGCCATTGCACTCCAGCCTGGGTGACAGAGCAAGACTCCATCCCCACCCCCGACCCCGCAAAAAAGATTAGCACCTTTGGGCAATCATGTTAGATAATTTGATTGATCTTTTTATCAGTTGTTTTAAAATAAATTCATTTTTTTTTTCAAGAAAAAGAAGCATTCTTTTCTCAGACCCAGCTTCCTCCAACACCGAGAATCTGACTCTGTTGGGTTCCAGAGCCCTTTTTTTTTCAGTTCCATCCCTTAAGAAAGTCAGGTACCAGTGCAGGGCGGGGGAGTCCGGAGATCCAGTACTGGAGGGGAACTGGGACTTCAGAGCACTCGCTGCAGCCATCTCTTTCCCAAGTCTCTGCGTCCTCCTGCCCTTTAAGTGCTGTCTTCCCTTCCAGTCACACTGCTGGGGCTCTCAGGGAGATGTGGCAATGAAGGGAGCCTGGGTTACCAACAATTACTCTCAGGCTGTCCTTACAAATGCAGAGCACTGGGCAGGCTGCAGGGGGAGCCCCCATGCTGACCTGGCGGGGATCTGCCAGGACCCCAGGTGACTTACCCAGGTGTCTGAGATCAAGCAGCTCTACGGAGCTTTCTTTCCAAACACTGGTGAAGACAATTATAATTATGCATTCAGTTATAAAAATAGAATGCTGAAGAGAAACCAGCATAGGGGGTAAAGAAAGAGTTGCCATGAAAGGTCTAAATGCTGGAGAGTGGGAGAAGCCAATAAAATTAGAGAGTAAAAAGAAGTTTCCTCTAAACATTAATATTGAGCTGTCTTCCAGGAAAAAAAAAAAAGAGAGAAATGTGGAGCAGGCCAGGGAGGGCTAACATCATTGATTTCAGGTAGCAGAGACTTCAGAGAGTAAGAGCTGTTTTGGTCCAGAACCAAGAAGTGGACCTGAGGACCAGTGAAGGAGAATTGGGAGAGTGAGGATTAGCAGTGGAGGAGATGCCAGCTGGACTGATAATGAAACCTGGGACAATGGTTCGTTTCAAGTCTGGTTATTGTATTTAATGGTGCCAAGCCAAAGGCAGTGATGAGACTTAATTTATCACCACTTATCTTTCCACAGCTTGTTCTCTGGGTAGTGTAATGCTTCTGTTGGGCTGAGTAGGTGTTGTTTTGGGGACCTCTGTCGGCACAGTAAAGCTGAAGAGCTCTGAATTTCTGGGACAGAGGTGGGACCCTCATCCTTAGGGACTGAATTTTCTTTCCCATTTCCTCTGGGTCTTACTAAGCAGTGGAAAGTTACCCAAGCTGGAGTACTAAGTTTTCCATAGGTTGTGGGGCTTGACACAGCCTGATTTTCAGTGATGGCTAGATAAAATATAACACCCCCGACCCCCAACTCTAACCTAGGCCAGGCCAGGGCTCCACAGCCTTCAGAAAGCACACAGGCAAAGAACTGGACTATTGGTGACTTATGCTCCTTATCCCCTTCCCTTTAAAAAATGCAAACGTTTGGGTATTTTTCTTTTCTTTTTATTTTTTTTTAGACAGGATCTTGCTCTGTCATTCAGGCTAGAGTTCAGTGGTGCATTGCTCACTGTAACCTCGACTTCCCAGGCCCAAGCAATCCTCCCTCCTCAGCCTCCTTGGGAGGGGAGCTGGTACTACAGGTATGTGCCACCAGTCCTAGCTAACTTTTGTAGAGATGGGGTCTCACTATGTTGCCCAGGCTGGTCTTGAACTCCTGGGCTCAATGATCCTCCCACCTCAGCCTCCTAAAGTGCTGGGATTACAGGCATGAGCCACTGTGCACAGCCATTTTTTAAAAAGCTTTACTGCAAGTAGACTGTCAAGGAGACAGGAGGCTAATGCTTAAATCTCTCTTCCTGATGGGTCAAGCTTCTATGGCATTTCTAACTAGTCCCAGGTAATGCCAGTGCAGCCAGTCTGCCAGGCTGTTGGTATTACAACTATGAAGGATTTTGTTAGTGATATTTTCTTCCTCTTCTTTTCTTTTTCCTTCCTTCCTTCCTTTCCTTCCTTCCTTCCTTCCTTCCTTTCTTTCTTTTTCTTCCTTCCTTCCTTCTTTCCTTCCTTCCTTCCTTTCTTTCTTCCTCCCTTTCTTTCTTTCTTTCTTTCTCTTTCTTTCTTCCTTTCTTTCTTTTTTCTCTTCCTTCCTTCCTTTCCTTCCTTCCTTCCTTTCTTTCTCTTTCTTTCTTTCTTTCTTTTTTTCTTTTCTTTCTTTCTTTTTTGGCAGAGATAGGGATCTCCACCAAGAAAACTATGTTGCCCAGGCTGGTCTCAAACTCCTGCCCTCAAACAATCCTTCTGCCATAGACTCTTAAAATCCTGGGATTATGGACATGAGCCACCATGCCTGGTCAATTTTTGGTATTTTTCAAAAGCAACAAAAAGCCACCCAGCTATCTCCTAGGCAAAATAAATCTAGGCCAGAGAAGGAGTTTCTTATAATAGGCTAAAGATCAAGAAGGCCAACTGAAGAAGCAGAGACAGAGGAGCACAGAGTTAGAGCAGGAAGGATGGCCTGAGAGTCTCCTAGACTGTAGCTACTGAACTCAGTCAATAGATAATAACATCAACTGTTGGTGAACAATAATAGTATTAATAGTAATAATATCAAACACTTATATAGAATGTTCTACATATGTTAATTTACATAATATTCACAACAATTATATGATGTGGTTACTATTGTCATTTTCATTTTATAGATGCAGAAAAATGAAGCACAGAAAGTTTTAAAATGTAAGCTTAAGAAAAGGATGTAGGCTCCAAGAAGGCAGAGATTACTGTCCTTTTTCTTCACTGCTGTTATCCCAGAGCCTGGCACATGTTCAATAATTATTTGTTGAATTAACAGTTAACTGATCCAAGATCATGCAGATGGCATAGCAGGGCTGGGATAGGAACTGAGGTTTGATGGCTCTAGAATTCCCACTGTTAATTACTGAGCCATACTGGCCTAGATGCTGGTACAGGAGATGAACTTCGTGTGTCTCTCAGCCTGAGTTACATCTGCTTGATAAATCCTCGTCCTCAAAGCTGGCTAGCTGAAGAAACACTTCCTAACTTATTTTATGAGGCCAATATTACCCTAGTACCAAGAAATAAAGACATTGCAAGAAAGGAAAACAGACCAATATTGCTCATGAACCTAGATGCAAAAATTCTCAACAAAATATTAGCACATCGAATCCAACACTGTATAAAAAGAATTATAATTATGACCAAGTGGGATTTATTTCAGTTTTGCAAAGCTGGTTCAACATTAAAAACCATTCAATGTAAGCCACCACATCAACAAGCTATAAGAAGAAAAAAAAATCATGTAATCATATCAGCTGATGTAGAAAAAGCATTTAGCAAAATCCAGTACCCACTCATGATAAACATGCTCAACAAACTAGGAATGGAGGAGAACTTCCTCAATTTGATAAAGAAACCTACAAAAATCCCACAGCTTAGGTTCATCAGTTGTAACAAACGTATCACTTTGGTTGAGGATACTGATAACAGGGAGAGTTATGCATGTGTGGGACAGAGGGTATATGGGAAATCTCTGCACCCTGCACTCAATTTTGCTGTGAACCTAAAACTGCTCTAAATAAATAAAGTCTATTAAAAATACATATTGCCTTGGATAGGGAGACCTGATATTGTGAAGATGACAATTCTCTCTAAATTATTTTACAGTCCATTTTCTTTTCTTTTTCTTTTTCTTTTTTTTTTTGAGACAGAGTCTTGTTCTGTCGCCCAGGCTGGAGTACAGTGGCATGATCATGGCTCACTGCAGCCTCCACCTCCGGTGATCAAGTGATCCTCCCACCTCAGCCTCCTGAGTAGCTGAGACTACAATCAGGCTCCACCACGCCCGGCTAATTTTTTTTTTTTTTTTTGTATTTTTGTAGCGATGAGGTTTGCCATGTTGCCCAGGCTGGTCTTTAACTCCTGGGCTCAATTAAAAAGTGGGCAAAGCTGGGCAAAGTGGTGTATGTATGCCTGTAATCCCAGCTACCTGAGGGGCTGAGGTGGGAGGATCACTTGAGCCCAGAAATTTGGATCCAACCTGGACAACATAGTAAGACTTCATCTCTTAAAAACAGAAAGAAAAAAAAAATGGATTAAAGGTCTGAACTGAGACTTCACCTGAGAATATATGCAGATGGCAAATAAGCATATGAAAAGATGCCCAACATCATTTGTTGTTAGAGAATTACAAATTAAAACAACAATGAAATTCCATTATATCTATTAAAATAGCTGAAATACAACTGGCAAAACCAACTGCTGGCAAGGATGCAAAGTGACAGGAGCTATCATCCATTGTTGCTAGGAATGCAAAATGGTGCAGTCACTTTGGAAAACAGTTTGGCAGGTTTTTTTTTCATTTTGTTTTTTTAACAAAGCTAAACATAGTCTTACCATACAAACCATTGTGCTCCTTGGCATTTAATTGAATGAGTTCAAAACTTACGTTGATACCAAAACCAGCACACCTGCACAGAAATGTTTATAGCAGCCTTATTTATAATTGCCAGAACTTTGAAGCAACCAAGGTGTCCTTCAATGTCCTTCAGTAGGTGAATGGATAAACTGTGGTACATCATACAATACAACACTACTCAGTACTAAAAATCAATGAGCTCTCAAGCCATGAATAGACATGGATAGAACTTAAACACACCACGCGTGGTGGCTCACGTCTGTAATCCCAGCACTTTGGGAGGCTAAGGCAGGCAGATCATGAGTTCAGGAGATTGAGACCATCCTGGCTAACACAGTGAAACCCTGTCTCTACTAAAAATACAAAAAATTAGCTGGGTGTGGTGGCAGGCACCTGTCGTCCCAGCTACTCTGGAGGCTGAGGCAGGAGAATCGCTTGAATCCATTAGGCGGAGGTTGCAGTGAGCTGAGATCGCGCCACTGCACTCCAGCCTGGGTGACAGAGAGAGACTCTGCCTCAAAAATAAAATAAAATAAAGAACACCAAAAAACAAAAACACATATTGCTAAGTGAAAGAAGCCAGTCTGGAAGTGCTATACATTCTCTAATTCCATTATATGACATTCTGGAAAAGAGAAAAAAAATTGGCAATGGTAAAAAGATCAATGGTTACCAGGGGAAACACCAGGTTTTCTTACAATGGTGAAACTATTCCATATGATACTATAGTTGTGGATACATAACATTACGTATTTGTCAAAAACTATAGAACTTTACAGCAGAGCGAACCTTAATGTACGCAAATTTTTAAAAGTCATGTTGAAGGTCAGGGGATCTTAAAATAGAATGTAGAATGTGAGAAAATAATCTAACAGTATTACAAATATATGAAACCATCTAATTGAAGGGAGTTGGAGTAAAGCTACTGATTTAAGTAACTTTGGGAATGAACAGAGTTTGTAAAATTAAAGGTAAAATAAATTGTGCAAAAGCATTGGATTACAGTTGATAAAGTTGTTTCATTTTTCTATATGGTCTGTGTCCACAATTCAGATGCCACAATAATGTATACTGGGATTGGACAATGAAGTAAATAGATGGTGGATTGTGGGAGTCAGGTTTCTCCCTGTTGTTGTGGGAGCTTACAGATAAGCAGGGTGGAAACCAGAATGACCCATTAATAATGGATTAGAGTTGGAAACAGCAGTATGAACTCTAGTTTAATTTAGATACAAGTAGTTTCATATAGAAGTATTAAAGATATGTGTTTATACATGGGTCAGTATACACATATACATTTCTTTGCTCTGTCAGCCAAGAGAACAGTCACAACAAGCTACTGTTATTTGTAATTGCCAGAACTTGGAAGCAACCAAGGTGTCCTTCGGTAGGTGAATGGATAAACTGTGATACATCCATACAATAAAACAAGAACACCCCAGTAGCAACAAGCATAACTATGGTCCAAATCTTGGTTTCTCATACCATTCTTCAATAAAAGGAACCAGAGCTCCTTGGAGAAATGGTTGATTCTAGGACTAGGGCAGGGAATATACAAGACAATCCAGAGCATCTTGCAGTTGCAGAAAGTAAAGAAATAAAAAAAAAATCCCTCAAAACCCCCAAATTCAAGAAACAAAAAACTCCAACCCTACAATAATGGGGGCATGCCAAAGGACACAGGGAGTCAATTGAAAGGGTTCCCAATGGTCATAGCTGGAATAATTAGATCAACAAAATAAAGTAGTAGGTTGTATTATAACACCCCAAAATAAAATATATTTCCTTCTAATAAGTCTATACCAATATAAATAAATGGATGAAAAAAAATCTCCCCAGCAGAAGAAATCCAAATGATTTATGCAGATACTCCACTCTCAAGTAGGTGGAGCATAACGCCTCACTCCATAAGTGTTAGTTGTGCACAATGACTTCCTTCAGCAAAGTACCATTAGAAAAAGGGAGCATAGGCCTGGGGCGGTGGCTCATGTCTGTAATCTCTGCACTTTGGGAGGCCCAGGCAGGTGGACCGCAAGGTCAGGAGCTCAAGACCAGGCTGGCCAAGATGGTGAAACCTCATCTCTACTAAAAATACAAAAATTAGCTGGGAGTGGTGAGGGGGTGCCTGTAATCACAGCTACTTGGGAGGCTGAGGCAGAGAATTGCTCGAACCCGGGAGACAGAGGTTGCAGTGAGCTGAGATTGTGCCACTGCACTCCAGCCTGGGCAACAGAGTGAGACTTTGTCTTCAAAAAAAGAAAAGGGGGGCATAGTAATGTTAGTGGACAGGTCTGAAAAACATCACCTTAGCCAGGTGCTCAAGGTCACCATCAACAGTACTAGATACCTCATGTTGACAATAGGTACCTTTAATATGATGCGATGAAATGGTACTTTACTTCTTTAGTCTTCTTTTCCCAAGTCCATAACCCCAGCCTAATCATGAGAAAAGCATTACATCCCCGTCAAGGGACATTCCACAAAATACCTGACTCCTCAAAACTGCCCACTTCATCAAAAACAAGCAACGTCTGAGAAACTGTCACAGCCAAAAGGAGCCCCAGACACGATGGTTAATGGAAAGTGGGCTCCTGAATGGGATCCTGGAATAGAGAAAGAATATTCAGGTAAAACTGAGAAAATCTGAAGACAGTATAGGCTTTAAATAATAATAACATATTTAATATTAGTTTATTATTTATAACAAATGTACCATACCAATGTAAGACGTTAATAATAAAGGGAATTCGGTGTGGGGCATATGGGAACTGTCTGTACTATCTTTGAAGTGTCTCTGTAAATCTAAACTGTCCTAAAAAATAAGATTCATTGAAATACTGTTTACTTAAAAACAAACATCCCAGAATCAAACCATAGAGGTCTTAAAAACAAAAAAAGAAAATGAAAGAAAAAACAACTGCCTCCCCAGATCTTCCACCCTATGCGAAGTGGGACACAGTAGGGTGAGGGAAGCTTCTGGGAGATCCCAGGGAACAGACGAACTTCAGGTTTCATTTCCAGTTACCAGTGTGGGTGTGGACCCCGCAGCCCTGAAGCAGCACCTTCCCCACACTGGCAGGGTTGGTGCACAGACAGACCGGAGGAAGCGCTCTCCAAGGGCGGTCAGAGGCGCACGGTGCCTGCAGGTCCCGGTAGCTCTGGGCTGGGCTCCGCGCAGGCTGCCCTCACATCCCTATAGGCTTCCTCCTGGCCTCCTTAGGTCCTTAGCTCTAGCCCCTGAACAACGCGGCTCCGCTGGGAGTTAGTCTGGGAAAGTGCAGACTCAACATCCCGCCACATCTATTCTAGTCCTGAGAGAAATATGAGGCAAAATTAAGCTCAGAGGTTAGAGGCTTATGGTGAAAAAGAGGGGAAAAGGGAGGGCTCTTCTGTGCCCCCAGTTCAAAGTCACCGTAGGGAGAGTGTGCACCTTCCTCCCTTCCTGGGGAATTCAGAGAGAGGGTGCCGGGTGCCAGCTGAGCAGAAGCTGAGCAGAAGATCGCAGGAATTTGCAGGGAGAGAGTTCTGATGTTAGAACAAGGTCTGGGCTGGGAGAGTAGGGTAACTGCCTAAAGCTTTGCGAGGGGTGGCGCGACTTTAGCATGAGGGTCTCAAGTTCAGAATTTTCAGGGAACTCGAAGAGCTCCCGTGTTTTTGTAGCAAGGAAATCACTTTGACTTTAAAGTGGGAGGCACAGGCCACCGGAGCGGTTTTGGACACGTGGCGCGTGCGCTCTGGAAAGCTGAGGGCTGGCAGGAGATGGGGCTTTCCGGAGAAAGAGAAGGGGGCCAGGATCCCACAGCCTACGAAAATGCACCATAGGAATGGAAACAGCCTAGAGCTGGTGTCAACTCCCACAGCAGGTGCCAAGAGCCCGAGACGAGGTGTCAGACCAGGACCAGCGGGTCTCCGCGCTGGCCGCGCCCAGTCCTCTCTAGCTTTACGCACGGACTTGGCTCGCCCTCTGGTCCTTTGGGGAAGGCAGGGGAACTCCAGCCGTCTCTCCTAAGGACAGGACTTTCCCTACAGATATGGGCCTTTCTACCAGGGAGTCCTAAGGGTAAAAGAAGCCAGCGATCAGGGCTCTACATCAGGGCGAGGGACAAGCTGGAATGGCCATGGCTGGCCTCGGAGAGGGGCGCACAGCCTGTTGGCGGGTGGCAAGACCTTTGAGTTAATGTATAATTGTGAGCAGATGGCGGGGGCTGGCGGCAGCCCGGGGCCTGGGCCCAGCTAATGAGGGACAATTAGCCCCAAACCCGGTGGGGGTGGTTGAGAGAGTCAGACAGTGAAGGCAGATATTTGCTCCTCAAACAGTCTAGCGCGCTGGGCAGAGGGCTGAGTGGCAGAGCCTTTGGGCTGGCTAGGCCCCCCTGCCAGGGCTCTTTACCACTTTTCCCTCCCCCATCACCTCTGGGTCGAAAGCCTCTGTTTGTTCAGACCCAAGAGGGCGTCATAAAGGCGGAGGGAGAGGGTAGTTTATGGGGTAAATCGCTGCCACCACCATCTGCCAGGGCTTGTCCCTGCTCCCCCTGATACCCCTATCTCCACCCTCATGCAGCTGTCTATGGGAATAGCTGGTCAGGACATGAGACTTGAGCCCCTAGATGCAGAGGCACATCTAGCAGGGAGGCATGAGGCAGGGATGGGGGTTGAGAGCAGGGCTACCACAGGCCTTGCTGGGACCTCCTCCCACCCAGGCATGGCTAAGTAGAGTGATCAGCAGTCCCCAGCTGCCCTGGGATGGAACGGCTGTAAGGGCACTTGGGCAAATGCTGTCCTGCCTGAGGTCCTGAAATCACCCTCTGCAGTCAGTCTCCCCTGTGCCCCATGACCAGCCTGAGGATGCTGGAGGAGGGTGGAAGAGGAAGAGAGTCACTGTCAGGGTAAAGGGAAAACCCACTTATGTGAGACATTTGGCCCTTAAGAGCAAGATTTCCCAAGCCTAGGATCAAGCTGAACTCCCCACAACCACTTTCACCCCCAAACCTCAAAGCATTTACCAATGAAATACAGTCTTCCATTCTCTGATTTCTGGGTCTAGTTTTATTGCCCTCCACCCTGCCTACTTCCAATCTGACTTTGGCAATGGCTTCACAGACTCTGAGGTGTGGAATGGACCCAAAGAGTTTTCCCTGTTAGCACCTTCACACCCCCAGGGATCTGCCCAAGACCCTGATGGCTGGCAACGAAGCTTCCCTGCACCAGAGGCTGTGTTTCACTTCCAGCATCCCACTACGCCCTGGCCAGCTACTGATGCCTCTCGCCTCACCAGTGACCCAGATAACCTGTAGTGTCTTGTGGGAACAGCAGTGCCATTACTAACTTAGTCTTAAAGCATCAAATCCCTAACAGAATGGAGCCTGATAACATCTAAAGATGGAAGGAGGAAAATCCTGCCGCAAGCCTCCTTATAAACACCCACATGCGTCTCTGACTATCCTGAGGCTCATTTCCACCACCACTACCATTGTCAGTGTTCTGAAGTCCAAGATCCTCCCGTCTCCAGGCAAGAATTCACCCTTGGTGTCACCTCAATCAAGGAATCAATTGGAGAATTGGTGAGGACACTTTCTGGGGACAGCTGGTGCTAGGGGACACACACTATTCTCCATTCACTCTCATTGTCTCAGAGTGCTAGGAGCCAATTCAGTCAGTATTTAGGCAACAGTGTGTATATTCATTTCTCCTTGATAGTAACACACGTGACTCAGGAGTTGACCCCAAAGCCCAGGCATGTGCATTGTGGCTGGAAAGCTGTGTTGGTGGTTTGGGAAGGCATCTTTTTGCTTCTGTGCATTCAAAGCCTTAAGGACACAGCCTGAAGTTCCCCATCTTCCATGCTCAGCGTATCCTTCAGGAGTACTGGTCCTTGTGTGGGTGCACTTTTGCCTGCATGAGAATGGCTCTATCTCTGCTTCAGGGTGGTAGGTGGACACAAAGTGGGCTCTGAGGATTCCTCATGGAAGGACACAGTGGGCCATTGGCTGTGGTTTGCCCTGCCTGAGGGCTGGTGTCTGTCAGCCCATGCACACCTCCCTCCTCCTCTCTCCTCTGCTCATGGCCTGTGACATCATTGGCTACTCCCAGAAGGCTGCCCTCTGCTCTTGAGCTCGGGCTCTCTGTAGCTCTGGACCCCCTGGCAGGACTGAAGCAGGAGGAGAGTGGAGGCTGTTACTAAGACCAGACCATCACCACCCCTGGAGCCTGCAGGGGTCTCAGAAGCTGAGACCTCTCACTGAAGCTCCCACCTCATTTCCTCCACACAGGTAGCTCACCTGCAGGCTCATTGTCTGCCCTGCCTCTCATGCTGTCTCCATGCTTCTGTGTGGCAAAACCCAACTTCTCTCCTGTTCTGTCTTTGCAGCTACCACCCTCCTGCCCTTTCCACCCCCTTTCCTGTTTTCCATCTTGCAAGCACCAGTTATTTTTTCAGACATGTTAATAGGAATGTTGGGAATGTGTGGTGTGATATTGAGAATGGGGTTTCTGTTTGTGAGTTGGGGCATAATGATTTAGGTTTGGAGATTATTTAGGTTTGGATACTGAACCTGAATCCCCACTGCTTTTTTGTATTCTGGTCACTTAGGAGAACTGAGTCCTGTCAAGGATTTAGGGTTTGGCTGATATTTTGAGCTCTTTCATCCTGTCTTGGCACAGTCCTTTACATTCTCTGTTTGACTCTCCTCTCTCCGTTGTTTTTGTGGCAATTACACAAACATGAAGCAGGGGTGGGAGCAGAGAAAGAGAGGCCAGGATTAGGAGCAGAAATTGTAGCTTCTGGTGAGGAACTGACTTCTAAACCTTGAGTTTTACTCTCTGGACAGCCCCTGGCTTGTGGCAATCCCAATCTGTGCCTCAGTTTTCTCTTTGGAAAGCCTCTACCTTCCTGCCCTACTTTTTGGAAAGATGAAGATTTGAAGGGTTTTGTGCCTCTACCTACCTAGAAAAAGGTGAGTAAAAGCCAATTTAGCTACTGAACTTAATAAGTAGACTCTGGATTCCAAACGCTTTGTAATTCTTTGTTTCACTGGTGCTAGTCTCCTTTCTCCAGTTGCTCTGTAATCCATTGGAGAGCAAAGACTTTATCCTTTTCTGTTTACTGCCTTCATTCTGAACAACCAGCAATGTGCTCATGCTTAATATCTTATTCAGCATATAACTGCAGATGAATTAACTGAGCCAAGATGGCACGCTTATTACAAGAAAGTTCTGTGCGTAAGCTGTTCCTTGAGGTGACCTCCAGCTCTACCA
Organism: Cheracebus regulus; assembly: GCA_963574635.1. Taxonomy (NCBI): domain Eukaryota; kingdom Metazoa; phylum Chordata; class Mammalia; order Primates; family Pitheciidae; genus Cheracebus; species Cheracebus regulus. Next base: position 43,725 of record CAUYQU010093495.1, on the reverse strand, counting down.
GGGTTCCTGGCATGAAAGGAGTCATCTTCATCTCTCACTAATTACTGATGAAAGTAGGAGAGGTATGGCGGCCTGTGGACCTGTGTCCCTTGCTGCCCAGAGACTCTCTTGGGCTCATGATGGTTTCTGTGTTGGTCAGCAGACAGTCCTCTCCTGCTTCTGATCCCCTCCCTTCAATATGCCTTTGATAAAGGGGTTAGTTGAATGAATGAGTGTGTGATACCAGAAAGGTGGTGTCTGACACTGAAGCTTCACTGTGAGATCTAGAACTCTTCAGAGTTAATAAGAATGAACAACCCCAGCAGGTTAGAGATGTGAAGAATGTGCCTCCTAAGAGAAATTGGCACTTCAGGTGTGTTCATCTCTATGCCCAGTGTGTAGGACCAGAGCCTCAGTGCCTTGAGGGTAGAGCTGAGCCCCAGTTTCCCCAAAGCTTCCTGGAGAGTATAAAAAACACAGAAGCAAGCCCTTTTGAAGTGCGGCATTTGGCTGGCAGTTTGGAGAGCCCAACCGAGGACTGTCTAATAGTGGGCAGACCCCTGAACTTGGGGACCCCAGAATCTTTGGCTCAGGTGTGCCATCCAGGGCTGAGAAGGCTTAGGAGCAGTTGGAGACAACAGCTGCCCATTTGCAAAGGGAAAAGCTTGAGCATTTGAAAGCATCATCGCTTTCTACCGCCCCAACCTTTTGTAATGAACGTGTGGGAAATGAGAATCGTCCCAATCCTCCTAGCCCCTTGTTAGGACTTCAAGAAAGATCCAGTCTCCAGCCAACCTGCAGTGTTTTAGTTTTTATCACATAAAGGTTTAAATAAAATAAATTCAAATTTTCTAATTTTAGCCAACCCACCAGCAAATTTTAGAAACCCGATCTTCTATCACAAGACACTACCTCCCAAGACCATTTCAAGCAAAAGACCTCACCCAAATAACCCCCACCCCCACCCCGTTATTGCAGACCCAGGCCCCAAGCTGGAAAAGGAGCTCCTAGAAGGAACTTCCCTTCCCAGGTTTCCCAGCAGTGGCTCATCCTTCTGTGAGGAGGGTCAGCCTGGAGCATGCAGCAGGACGGTGAGGAGCCTGGGGGAAGTAGGAAGACAGGGAGGATGGCAGAGATAGGGGCATCCTCAGGGCTTTGTTTCCATCAACCGTGTCATCTGCCATTGGCCGGTGTTCTGGGGAAGCTTTTTCCAGTCCCTCCCTTCCTGCCCTGTCCTGCTTCCCTTAGATCAGGAGAGTCTTCGGGTATAGGCAAGGAACAAAGACTCACCGGTGAGCCAGTTCCCTAAGAAAGTGGCTTGCGTTGATTGCCTGGGGGCAGCAGGAATGCGGTCTCCCAGGAGAGGACGTTCTCTGTGGTGGGAAGCCAAGCTGGAGGGGCCTGAGTAATCCTTTCCGCAGACGGGCAGGGCAGTGGGAGAGGTGGTGTGTGGATACTTCTGTCTCGTGCCCAGGGATCAGTAGCATGAACCAGCTGGGGGGTCTCTTTGTGAACGGCCGGCCCCTGCCTCTGGATACCCGGCAGCAGATTGTGCGGCTGGCAGTCAGCGGAATGCGACCCTGTGACATCTCACGGAGCCTGAAGGTAATGAGCCAGCACCTTCACCCAGTGATGGGGACAGGAAGCAGGGAGAAGGGGCTCCTCTGAAGGCAAGAGCCTGGGGCCGTTGTAGGCTTGGAGGGCTTTTGGGACTTGGGTCACTTCCTGGAAGACCCTCTTGAGGTTGAAAAGGGGAGCTTCCAGCCCTCAAAGGTGAGGCTGGACTCCCAACTCCATGGTCTGGTCCAGTATGTCTTAGCTTTGTCTTGTAGCCTCCGCCTGTCCCAGGAACCCTCTCCCTCCTTCTGCCCATTGTGACTCACCTGTCCCTGCTTCTCATCTGACTCAGGTATCTAATGGCTGCGTGAGCAAGATCCTAGGGCGTTACTACCGCACAGGTGTCTTGGAGCCCAAGGGCATTGGGGGAAGCAAGCCACGGCTGGCTACACCCCCAGTGGTGGCTCGAATTGCCCAGCTGAAGGGTGAGTGTCCAGCCCTCTTTGCCTGGGAGATCCAACGCCAGCTTTGTGCTGAAGGGCTTTGTACCCAGGACAAGACTCCCAGTGTAAGTATTCTTCCTTCCCCATACTGGGGCTGGAAAACAGGCTTTCTGGGGAGACAAAGAGCATTTCTCATTTGGCAATGTGGGCATCCCAGGCTGGTGACAGGACTCCTGGGCTCTTCTGACCCTTAAGATTTTTTTTTTTTTAAGTGGTGGTAATAAGAGAAGTGTGAAGGAGAAAGCATAAGAAAGCATAGAGGGAGAGGGGAGGCTGCCCTTGGGAACAATGTGTGGGTGGAGACAGAAGGGGAGAAAGGATATTAAGAGGAATGTCCTCAGGGTGCAAACCCAGTCTGAGCACCATCTCTCCACTCGACACACCGACACTCCTAGGTCTCCTCCATCAACCGAGTCCTGCGGGCACTGCAGGAGGACCAGGGACTACTGTGGGCACAGCTCAGGTCACCAGGTGGGTCTTGGAGTTGTCCCCAGGGCTAATCAGAATCAAATCTCCAGCATTTCATAGCACTTTCTTAAAAGGGCTTTCTCAAAGCCCGTTCTCATTCTTTCTTGGTTCACCTTCTCAACAACCCAGTAAGGAGGACCAGGCAGGGAGTCTTGCTATCTCCTGGCAGAAGAAAATTGAGATCCAGAAAAGTGAAGTGACTTACTCAAGGTCACTAGTTGATGGCAGTTCCTGGAACAGAACCCAGGTTCCCTAGCCCCTGAGTTCACAGGGTCTATTGAAGAAGAAGCAGGACTGGGTCTCATGCCCTCCTTCTGCCCCGTGCATAGCTTCTTAGAGCATCACACACACCTGGACCAAGTCTGCTGCTGATCCCCCCAAACCCCTGCACATTAAGCATGCATCCCACCACGGTATTTGAGCACCCTTTCCACCAAGTGGCCCTGCAGTGACCTCTAAGTAACTGTGAAAGCCCCAGCAGCTTGGCTCTGCTCTTCCACCCATGGTGTCTCCTGGCTGCAGCCCCAGGGACTCAGGGACCCCATCTGACCAGAGGAATCACCATCACAAACCACAACAAACTGATGTATTTTTTTTTTTTTTAGCTGTTTCAGCTCCAGCTCTCCCCACTCCCCATAGTGGCTCTGAGACTCCCCGGGGTCCCCACCCAGGGACCAGCCACCGGAATCGGACTATCTTCTCCCCAGGCCAAGCAGAGGCATTGGAGAAAGGTACTGGGCTGGGGGAGATGGAGGGTCAGAGAGTCCTTGGTGTGACACAGGGACAGTGGCCCTGAGGCCTGTGGGTAAAGGCTGAGAGGTGCAGGCTGTGAGTGGCCCTGCCTTGAGGAGGAAGATAGTTTGGGGTTGTAGCAGGTGGGGAGTGCTGCCTGAGGGGAGACACCTGCCTTGCTTCTCTCCTGGTGCCCTTATTCTGTGAGCCTCTGTCTCTGCAGAGTTCCAGCGTGGGCAGTATCCTGATTCAGTGGCCCGTGGAAAGCTGGCTGCTGCCACCTCTCTGCCTGAGGACACGGTGAGGGTGAGTGAGCTCTGCAGCACTGTGCACAAACCACAAGGAGGAAGAGTCTATGCCGGCCAGGGTTTTGGGTTCCAGTGAGGCGGAGAAGGGAGATGAGAAGGTGGACGCAAACTTGTTTAGAGCAAAAATCAGAGTTGAGACCCTCCTTCTTCACCTTCTGCTGACTGCTCTCCTCTCTTCCCCAACCAAAACCTTTGAGTTGAGGAAGGGGCCGGAGAGCAAAAGCTAGGGCAGGGAGGGAGGATGTCAGGCCCAAGGAAGGGTCAACATTGTGAGTTCAGGCTAGGAAGGAACATGTGGTGAGATCAGCAGGTGCCAGGCAGCATAAAGTACAGCCAGCTGCATTGTCCCTGTCCTTGTTCAGGTCTGGTTTTCCAACAGAAGAGCCAAATGGCGCCGGCAAGAGAAGCTCAAATGGGAAATGCAGCTTCCAGGTGATTGCTCTGCACCATCATCCATCTGCCTGCCCATCCATCCATCCATCCATCCTCCATTCATTCATCCATTTAACCATCCACCCATGTATCAATCCATCCATCCATCCAGTCACCCACCTACCCACCCACCTACCCATCCATCCATCCATCTATTCATCCTCTATCCATCTATCCATTTATCCATCCATCCATCCATCTAGCCAGCCAGCCAGTCATCCCTCCCTACCGCCCTCCAGCCAGCCAGTCACCCACCCACCTAGCCATCCATGCATCCATCCATCGAGCCATCCATCCAACCATCCATCCCTCCATCCCTCCCTCCATCCAGCCAGTCAACCAGCCACCTATCCATCCATCCATCCATCCACCGATCCATCCATCCATCCATCCATCCATCCATCCATCCATCCATCCCTCCAGCCAGCCAGCCAGTCACCCACCCACCCACCTAGCCATCCATCCATCTATCTGTCCATCTATACATCCATTCATCCATCCACCTACCCACCCAGCTACCCATTTATCCACCAATCTATCCATGCATCCTTCCCTCCATCCATCCATCCAACAATGAATCCATTTATTCAGCCAGCCAGTCACCCAGCCACTCACCTATCTATCCATTTATCCATCCATCCATGCATTTACCCATTCATCCATGCATCTGCCCATGTATCCATTCATTTTTGCATTCATCCATCCACCCACCCGTGCATCCACCCATGCATCCATCCACCCACCCATGCATCCATCCATTTTTCCATTCATCTATGCATGCACCCACCCATCCATTCACCCATCCATCCAACATTTACTCAGCATCTCCCAAGTGCCAGACCCTGTGCTAGATGCTGAGCACACACAGTCCCTGCTCTTAAGGCTGTACTGTCCCCAGTACCATCACTGGAATTTAATCATTCTTCTCCAGTTTCCCAAGGACCTGTATTGGGGAAGAGGGCAGTTTTGGGTTAAAATATCCATCTCCTCCAACCCCAGCCAGGAGTTGCTGACTTTCCTAGAATCTCCTTGCATTTAACCTTCCTGCCTCTCACCATACTCCTCCTGCACCCAATCCCAATTCCTCCTTCTGAGTGGGTTCACTCTCATTTTATAGGTGCTTCCCAAGGGCTGACTGTGCCAAGGGTTGCCCCAGGAATCATCTCTGCACAGGTAATTGTGAGGAGAGAGGAGTCTGTGCCCTGGGAAGACTGATGGGCTTACAACCTCTCTCATTTCTGGCCTGAGCCAGGATCTCTGGCTCCCCAGGGCCCCACAGTGTCCATGTCAAGAAAGTACTATCCCCAAAGTCTACTATGTGAATGGTGCCCTCTGCAGTTGAGCAGGATACAAACTGGGTGTCAAGCAGCCCTGGGGTCCCGGCATTCTAAATGGGAGGCATCTCTGGCAGCTAAGGTTCTTCTCTTGCTTTTTTTTTAGCAGTCCCCTGGCAGTGTGCCCACAGCAGCCCTGCCTGCCCTGGAACCACTGGGTCCCTCCTGCTATCAGCTGTGCTGGGCAACAGCACCAGACAGGTGTCTGAGTGACACTCCACCTAAAGCCTGTCTCAAGCCCTGCTGGGGTAAGAATTCAGGCCAGTCCTCAGTACTGCAGGACATGGGGAGGGCAAACTGACTCAACCTCCAAGAGGGCATGGATCTCAAGTGGGGGTCATCAAAGGAATCTCGATACAGCTTTCCTCATTCTTTGCATTGCCCACAAAATTAGGGAGACTAGTAACCCCTGAGTCTATGGTATCACTGACAGCCATAGCAGGTAAAGGGTGTGATACTGGGATTCAAGTGTATATATGCCGGGTGAGAAACTGATGTCTCAGCCTCTCTCCCTCAGTGACTTTGAGAGGTGGGGTGAGAGCAATAAACCTAAGCTTCCTCTCTGTCCCTGCAGGCCACTTGCCCCCACAGCCGAATTCCCTGGACTCAGGACTGCTTTGCCTTCCTTGTTCTTCCTCCCACTGGCCCCTGGCCAGTCTTGGTGGCTCTCAGGCCCTGCTCTGGCCTGGCTACCCACTACTGTAAGCTTGGAATGAGGCAGGAGTGGGAAGGAGATGGCCTAGGGAGGATCTAATACCATCTTGCCCATTGTCCTTACCCTCCTGCCCATGCAGACTATGGCTCCTTCCTCCTTCCTGTGATCGCTCCCTCCTGTGCGGACCTTCTCTGGCCCTGCCTTGCTGCCTCTCCAGCACATCACTTGATTGGAGGGGCTGGTGAAGCGACACCCACCCACTTCTCACACTGGCCTTCAGAGGCCTCCACTCAGCAGTAATAAAAACAGTTTTTACTAGCAGTAGTTCCATCGTCCATCATGTTTTCCCTATGAGCATCCCTTGCCCACTCTTATATTTAACAATTATAGACAGTTTGCCCTATCATCTATTTACATCTATGTATCTACCATCTAATCTATGCATGTATGTATGTATGTAGCCAATATATGTATCTAAACAATGTATTTATCTATGCATCAATGCATCAATTTATCTTATCTATGTATCTACATGTGTATTATGCATGTATCTATCTTGGTGTTTAAGTGCTCATATGCCTACACGTCTGCACGTATGTGTGGATACACACACACACACACACACACACACACACACAATTACATCATGGCATGTTATTCCTAAATCTTCTAGCATGCATCCCCTCAAATAAGAAACTTGTCTTACATAATCACAATATCATTTCTACATCTAAGAAAATTTACTGTAATTCCTTAATCTAAGAAAATAGACATTCATTCCCTAATTGCATATGTATTTTTGTCATGGCAGCAAACAGAGTGAAGTACCATTTTTCATATTCTGCTTCCCATTTGTAAGTGCTTTATTTATACATGCTCCAGGGGCATGTTTACTTGGTTCTTTTGGCAGTAAGTTCTAAATATTCTCAATTCTGTCCCTTCAAATAAAGGTCTAGGCTTTTCCTGAGAAGTCTGAGGACGTGGAGAAAGGGAGGAATATGGGAGAAAGGAGGTGAAGAAGGGAATATTCAGAAAGGAGGACAGGATCATCCTTCCAAATTATTTCCCTTTTCAAAGGCAGGGGATGGATGATGGTGCAATGCTGGTGGTGGGCTTTGTTTACTCCTTTCTGGGATAGATACTGATCCAGAAGATGTCCTCCAAGAGCTCTCTTTGTTATAAAATACTATGCTGTGCTATTTAATAAGTAGCCACCAACCACATGTGGCTATTTAAATGTAATTCACATTAAAAAAAAGAAAAAAAGAACAATGCAGTTCCTCACTCACACTAGCCACATTTCAAATGCCCAATAGTCACATGTGGCTTATAAGGACTATAGAGCATTTCAGTCATTGCAGAACTATGGGACTGCACAGCTCTAGAATGAAATTTCAAGGATAATAGAGCACATCCTGCCCCTGCCTTGTCTTCTCTACTTTCAAGCTGGAGGCCCTGCTGGGCAGAACGGTCCTGGGAAATAGGTGAGGTTTTATGGGGTGACAATCTGCACAGCGAAGGTTAAGAAGAAGCATTCACTTCAGTGACAGGACTGACATAGGCCACAGAAGGAGCTGTCTCAGCTGAGGCCTCATGGTTGTGGTAGTAGTGGTAGCCCATCTGGAGCAGCTGCTGTGAAGACGCAGTGGGTTATGTGCTCTGCAGGGACAGCAGGAACTGGAACAGACACGAGCCACGCCCCCAACCAAGTTGGCAGGGTGGGAGCCCGGTGCTCTTCAACCCGGCTGCAGATGGGTAGCTGTGTCTCCAGACCTAGGCATTCCTGCACTCTCAGGGGCCCAGGAAGCCGCTGACCTGCAGACTCAGAAGTGCCTGCTCCCACTCCCTGGCTTCTCCCCGCTCCTGGAGCCCACTGTGGTGTGGAGCAAAGTTGTGGCTGCGCCAGGATGCTGTGCGGCCTGGCTAGGTGTGTGTGTGCTCTAGGTGGCACTGACACATCAGCCCCACTACCACCTTGGCCCTCTCCAGACTTTGGGTGCCAACGAGTGCAGGAGAAAGGCCATGGGGAGAGGACTGAGGGCATCTTGGTGTGGGCCTGCAGATACCCCTCAGCACAAACAGCCTGGTGCCATGGATAGCATGTTGATAGTGGGAGGCAGACAGGTTCCTGGGTGGAAAGGGGCAAATTCCCAGTGAAACCCCACCTTTAAGCCAGGAACAGCCTGAAGCCTGGGGGACAGGCTGCCAGTTCTGGGTGAAGGAAGACTCCCAGAGTGAAGACTTCATTGATGGCCCTTTGGTCGGTCTGATGGTGCTTTTTCCAGGCCTGCCCATGGCCACCCATGGACCTGTCAGCACACACTCCTCCCTTCTGAGCACGTAAAAACCCCAGGACTCAGCCAGAGTCACAGAGACGTTGGGACTCCCAGCTACGGGAAGGAGCTACCCACTTCAGGTTTCCTCAACTAGTTGGAATGGCCTGCCGGCAGAAAGGGGCTACCTACTTCCAGTCTCCTGAGAGCCGTTCTTTTGCTCAGTGAAGCTCCTCTCTGCCTTGCTCATCCCCAAGTTGTCCACATACCTCATTCTTCCTGGACATGGACAAAAACTCTAGATCCACCAAATGGTGGGACTGAAGGAGTTGTAACACAAACAGAACTGAAACAAACCCCCCACTCACCACGTTGTGGGTGATGAGAAAGAAAGAAGAGCTGTGACCCTTCAGGGAGCCCAGACCTAGGGGCCCCCTGAGCCATGGCTGTGACATTCTCTTTGGGGCCCTGTGATTCCTGGCATCTCCAAGCTCCCAGGCACCACTGCATTCCCCAGTGCCTGCAGTGGAAGCCACTTGTGGTCCTGCTGAAGCCTTGCACAGAGCCTTGGCCTATCAGCACCTGGAGTGCCTGCCCTGCCACAGCTGGCATGCCTGGTTGTGCACAGTGGCTAGACCCCCAGCTTGTTCACATCCCCCCCTCAATGCTCCACTCCTGGCTTGCTCTTGGCAGGCGTGGGATCCAGGCCAGTAGCACAAGCTGAGTGCAGCCTGCCTGGTCGAGTGGGTGGATGAGCAAAACTCAGGCAAAGGCACCACCAGCCACAGAGGTTTCCAGATGGAAAAGTGACACCTCAAGGATCCCGTGACAGTTGGTCATGTGGGGAACATGGCAGAAGACTGCGTGCGCACGCGTCTGTGTGTGTGTGCGCACACGCATGCTCATGCATCTGAATGTGTGTAGTATCCCCACCCCATCCACGGTTTTGTTTTTTGGGTTTCAGTTACTCATCATTCATTAACTGCAATCTGAAAATATTAAATGGAAAATTCCAGAAATAAGCAACTCATTGATTTTAAATTGCATGTCATTCTGAGTAGCTTGACACATCTTGTATCTTCATGCTGTCTATGCTACCTGCTCACTAGTCAGTAGCAGTCTTATCAGGTAACTACCATGGCATTGCAGTGCTTGTGTTCATGTAACCCTTATTTACTTATTAATAGCCCCAAAGTGCAAGAGTAGTGATAACGGCATTTATCATAATTGTTCTATTTTATTATTATTATTGTTTACTTCTTACAGTGCTTAATTTTATAAATTAAACTTTACCCTAGATGTGCATGTATAGGAAAAAAGAGTATATGTATGATATGGTACTATATGTGGTTTCAGGTATCTGCCCGAAGTCTTGAAACACATCCTCTGCAGGTAGTTGCAGGGATTAGAATGCTGAGGAAGAGATTCTGCATTAAATGACCTCCAAGGTCCTATCTCTCTGAAGAGTGTATCCCACTGCACATATGTGGCCTATCCTTTTTTTTTTTTTAAAAAACAGGTTATTTCTCTGTTGCCCAGGTTGGAGTGCAGTGGTATAAGCTCAGCTCACTGCAGCCTCGACCTCCAGGGGCAAGCAAGCCTCCTGCCTTAGCCTCCCAAGTGCTAGAACTACAGGTACATACTACCATGTCCAGCTAATTTTTTTGTATTTTTAGTAGAGATGAAGTCTCACTATGTTGCCCAGGCTGGTCTCAAACTCCTGGGCCCAAGTGATCCTCCTGCCTTGGTCTCCCAAGGATTACAGGCATGAGCCACTGCACCCAGCAAGTGCATATTCTTAATACTTTCTAGGAAAGGAGATGCCCTGATCTCCAGTATTCTCACTTTTCATTTGTCTCACCTATTACTGGACTGAAATTTTTTCAAAAAATTCTTTTATATCTTTTGAGGGGTGATATACTTACAAAAAATGAAGCCATTTTCCTCTATCCAAACTGAATGTCTCTCACGTTCTAGTTTCAGCCTTCTCTTGTCAACAGATTTAAAAATCAGACACTCATTATGGTATGGGGCAAATTTTCCAGAGTGGGAAATAGGCAGCACTGTTGGTATTTCAGAACACTTTAGGAGGTGTGTAGATGCTGATTCAAATAATACTGAGTCAGAAGTGAGAAAATTATTCCCTTTTCAACTCCCTTTCAATTCTGATTGTAACAAGGAGAAAGTTTCATTTTGGTCCTAGTCTTTGGTGCCTCTTTAACAGCTGTTGGCCAGGCATGGTGGCTCACACCTGTAATCCTGGCATTTTGGGAGGCCAAGGTGGGCAGATCACTTAGGTCAGGAGTTTGAGACCAGCCTGGCCAACATAGCGAAAACCTGTCTCTACTAAAAATACAAAAATTAGCTGGGCGTGGTGGCAGGTGTCTGTGGTCCCAGCTACGAGGGAGGCTGAGGCAGGAGAATTGCTTGAACCCAGGAGACGAAGTTTGTAGTGAGCTCAGATTGTGCCACTGCAATCCAGCCTGGGAGGCAGAGCAAGACTCTGTCTGAAAAAAAAAAGAAAGTTGTTCATCTCCTTTATTAGCAAAGGGAAAGGAATTGCAGGCTCTGAGCCTTGGGCAGGGAAGAAAAGAAAAGTTTAACTAGGATTTGATATTATCACTATTTTCATTATACAGGTGCACCTCTTTTTAGTGCACTTTGACTTTGCTTTAGTGCATTTCACAGATACTGCTTTTTTTTTTTTTTAAACAAACTGAAAGTTTGTGGCAAGTCTATTGGTACCATTTTCTCACAGCACGTGCTCACTTTGTCTCCCTGTCACATTTTGGTAATTTGGTAATTCTTGCAATATTTCAAACTTTTTCATTGTTATTAACTGTTATGGTAATCTGTGATTAATGATCTTTGGTGTTACTATTGTAATCGTTTTGGGGCACCACAACTCACGTCCATATAAGATAAGTGAACTTGGCCGGGCTCGGTGGCTCATGTCTGTAATCCTAGCACTTTGGGAGGCCGAGGCAGGTGGATCACTTGAGGTCAGGAGTTCGAGACCAACCTGGCCAACCTGGTGAAACCCCATCTTTACTAAAAATACAAAAAGAAAAATTAGCTGAGTGTGATGGTGTGTGCCTGTAATCCCAGCTACTTGGGAGGTTGAGGCAGGAGAATCCCTTGAACCCAGGAGGCAGAGGTTGCAGTGAACAGAGTTTGCACCACTGTACTCCAGTCTGGGTTACAGAGTGAGACTCTATCTCAAACAAAATAAAATAAAATAAAAATAATAAGATGGTGAACTTAATTGATAAATGTGATGTGTGTTCTGACTGCTCTACTGACTGGCCCTTCCTACTTCTCTCTCCCTCTCCTCAGGCTTCCCTATTCCCTAAGACACAGTAATATTGAAATTAGGCCAATAAATAACCCTACAATTCTCTCTTAGTGTTCAAGAAAGGACAGCTACACATCTCTCACCTTAAAGCAAAAGCTAGATATGATGAAGCTTAGGGAGGAAGACCTGTTGAGAGCTGAGACAGGTGGAAAGTGAAGCCTCTTGTGCCAAATAGTTATTAGCAAATTGTGGATGTAGAAGAAAAGTTCATGAAGGAAATCCACCAGCAAAAAGATTATGACTCACTGAAGGTTCAAATGATCATTAGCATTTTTTTTTGAGATGGCACCTCGCTCTTTTGCCCAGGTTGGAGTGTGTTGGCGCAATTTCGGCTCACTGCAACCTCTGCCTCCCAGTTCCAGTGATTCTCTTGCCTCAGCCTCCAGAGTAGCTGGAATTACAGGCATCCGCCACCACATCCAGCGAAATTTTTTTGTATTTTTTAGTAGGAATGGCATTTCAACCATGTTGGCCAGGCTGGTTTTGAACTGCTGATCTCAAGTGATCCTCCAGCCTTGGCCTCCCAAAGTGCTGGGATTACAGGTGTGAGCCACCACAGCTGGCTCATCATTACCAAATTTTAGCAATGAATTATTTTAAAATTAAGGTATGTACATTGTTTTAAAGACATAATGTTATTGCATACTTAATAGACTACAGTATAGTGTAAGAATAATTTTTATATGTCTGGGGAAACCAAAACATTTGTGTGACTTGTTTTATTGCCATATTTGCTTTATCACAGTGGTCTGGAATTGAATTCACAATATCTCTGAGGTATACCTGTATTTATTTTTATAGTCATTTCCCACTTATGATAAGTGATTCTGTTTTCCATTTTATGATAGCGATAAAAATATTCCTTTCTAAATAAATGTATTTAAGAGGCTATGTCAATAAAAACATTAATAGGGCAGATGGTAGGTAGATAAAGGTCAAAATCACAAAGACAGTGCAAGAATGACAGACATTTTGGAAACTGCTTTGATTGAAAGAATGGTGACATTAGAGTCAGATTTGAGTCAGAAGCCTAGCTGTATTGTGATTATCATAAGACCTTGGGCAAATCACTTTAGCTGTCTGTAAAAGGTAAGAAATCGGCCAGGGGCAGTGGCTCATGCATGTAATCCCAACACTTTGGGAGGCTGAGGCGGCTGGATTACATGAGGTCAGGAGTTCGAGACCAGGCTGGCCAACATGGCAAAACCCCATCTCTACTAAAAATACAAAAAAAAAAAAAGTTAGCTGGGCGTGGTGGCAGGTGCCTGTAATCCCAGGTACTTGGGAGGCTGATGCAGAATTGCTTGAACATGGGAGGCGGAGGTTGCAGTGGGTCTAGATCACACCACTGCACTCCAGCCTGAGTGACAGAGCGAGAGTCTGTCTCAAAAAAAAAAAAAAAAAGAAGTGGTGGAGGAAGTGCCTACTTCACTGGATCAAAGGTAATGATGGGTGGGAAAGTTGGATAAGTCGTAGTAGGAGGAGGTAAAGTTGCCTATATAGGCATAAGGTGTTAGCAACATTATCCTGTGCCCACAGGATTAACAATCTTTCCTTCTTTCTAAATCAAAAAGATATTTAACATTATAACTGGATTCTAAACCCTTCAGGGCAATGTTGGCTCCTAATAGGGTCACTCAAAAAAGTCTAGCGGTTCTGGACGGGGATAGGGGAGGATCAGTGGAAGAACTGCTTGCCATTTGCTCTCTCCTGGATAGAACTTAGAGCAGCCTGGAGCCTCTATTTTCACCATCATCCAGATCCCTACTCTATACTGAGTCAAAGACACGCAAGGATGTTGGGGGTGGCCTGTTGTGATGTATTGTTGCATAAAACAGATGTTTTGCTAAACTGGGTAGGAAAAGTTGTAACAGATATTCTTCTCTTCGATCTTGACCCCGAGGTTCCTGTTCTGTTTAGTGTAGTCATTTTTCCTGGAGGATTTGGATTTTGGTAGGTGACATCCCATTGACCTGGAGAGGAAAGAGGAAATATAAACAGTCAGCAATCAAGTCAGTCATTTGCTGATCTCTGGTTTTTAGAATACTTGGTAAGATCCTGTGGCAGGAAAGAGAATAAAGAGATTGATCCCATTCTTGATGAGGGATCCACCCTAGACATATGTGAAGTTCTTTCTTTCTTTCTTTCTTTTTTTTTTTTTTAACAGAGTCTCACTTACTGTCACTAGGCTGGAGTGCAATGGCGCGATCTTGACTCACTGCAACCTCCGCCCCCCAGGTTCAAGCAATTCTCCTGCCTCAGCCTCCACTTTGGGAGGCCGAGGCTGGCGGATCACGAGGTCAAGATATCAAGATCATCCTGGCTAACTTGGTGAAACCCCATCTCCACTAAAAATACAAAAATTAGCTGGGCGTGGTGAAGTTAACTTACAGGAAGACACTTAATAGCTCTTGATTCCAGGTCTGTGTGATGAAAGCGCTTTGCACAATAAGCCAGGAAAGTGAGGTCCATTAGGAGGGGACAGAACTAAGAACAAAGAGGTGCCCCGAAGAGTGTGAACAGGGAATGATAGGTACATGTTACAAAAGCAAACAGTGTGAAGATGAGATTAGACGTTGAGATGAGATTGGATGGATGGATCTGGCAGCAGGAAATGCTTTAGGGGAGCCCTAGAAGCAGTGCTTCTGGAGAAAAGCCTGGAGCCAAGTGGGGGCAATGATAATTAAGAAGCAGCAAGCAGGCAAGAGGCACTGTTAAAGAAGTGCCCAAGAATTTGCAGGGTTTGATGAAGAAAATGAAAGAAAGGGTGGAGAGATGGTGCTGAGGTCTTGAGCCTGGGCATTTGGGAGGAAGGAATGCCCAAGATGGCCCTAGGGAAGGCAGGAAAACAGGATGGCCTTAGGAAGGGAACATGAGCAGGCTGATATCAGCTATGCTGATTTTGAGGAACTGGCAGGACAGAAGTCAAGTCGACTGTCTATCAGGAGGTTGGAGAGACATGACATTAGAGGTCAGGAGAGGGATCAGGGCTGGAAACAAATATTCAAGAACCCCAGGGGTCCAAAAGGTAGGGATAGAAAGTGCATAGGATAGAAAGCACATCTTTTTCTTCACCTACACACATCATCAAAGTAGTTTGTTTTCCTTAAAAATAGGGTGAGATGGCCAGGCATGGTGGTTCACGCCTGTAATCCCAGCACTTTGGGAGGCTGAGACAGGCGGATCACTTGAGGTCAGGAGTTCAAGACCACCCTGGCCAAAATGGTGAAACATATTTGGACTAAAAAGACAAAAAATTAGCCAGGCATGGTGGCGCATGCCTGTAACCCAGCTACTCCGGAGACTGAGGCAGGAGAATTGCTTGAACCCGGGAGGCAGAGGTTGCAGTGAGTCAAGATCATGCCACAGCACTCCAGCCTGGGTGATAGAGTGAGACTCAAACCAAAAAAAAGGGTGAAATTCTGCATCTTAATGGAAAGACGGATGTACAAGAACACCTCACCCTGTCCCCTCCAGGCTTGCTTGCAAGCCCGCGTGTCAGTGTGGCATAGCAGTGGGAAAAGTGGGAAACCATCTCCCCTCTCTAGCAAGCCCAGGTTTATAAGCTCTCAAGAAATGGTACAGATTTGGAATAAACATCTGGAGTTGATCAAATTGTGGGACAGAAGTCAGCCTGGGAGTGCATTCTGGTCTCCCCATCACATGCCTCCCCACCCGCCTCCCTTCTCCTCTTGCCCCTTGGCTTCTGCTCCCCTAGCCCCTTACCTCTTTCTCTCCCTTACCTAAAATTCCCAGATACACTCTTTGGTAATGTCTTCGCTGTCTGCCAACAGGGTGCCGCTTTGGTCAGCTCGCATGTAGAAACCATTGGGGGCCAGTACAGTGAGTAAATTGCTCCCCTGAAGCTCTATACAGAAGTTAAGGGCAAACTTGCCCCAAGGACGAAAGGTGCCAAAGGATGTTATTGACCAGAAGGATCCCCCATGTGCTGGAGAGGGAAGAGCTCAGGTTGGTATGCCATTCACCTGGGAGTCCTCCAGCAACCTGGCCTCGGAGGGGCTTCTTGGAGGCATGCCACCCTCTCCTGGCTGCCCCATCCTGCCCGCATTGGCAGATCCTTCTATGGAAATGCAGGAGGACCAGTAGGAATCCACTGGTTTCTGTTCTGCCAACCCACTCTGGGGCGTTGAAGCGTGAAAACAAACAGAGGTCCTGTTTCTCCTTTTATAATGAGTAGGCCCTGAGTGGCAGGCCCTGAAGTGTGAGCTGGGGCTAAGGCAGGGGCTAGACTGTGAACCCTCAGGTGGGGAAGAGGAGTCACTCACCCTGGAAGTGGTAGATACCCTGTCGGCAGGGTAGTAGGTGAATGCGGTCGGGCTGATCCTGGTTGCACTGTATGAGGTCATGGCCCGACGAGGAGCCCACGTACCCATAACGACCTCGCAATACTAGGAAGGGGCGGTTGGCAAATAAAATCCCAAATTCTTCATTTGGGCCTGAAAGAAATGGGAAGCAGTTATCTGGATGGGCTGCCTCTGTTTTCCCAGGTGAAGTAGGAGCAGGGGACACTAACTGCAGAAGGATGTGGTCAATATTTTAACATTGAATGAACACCCACATGTCAGGTCTTATGCTAGGTGCTTGTGAAATGTTTGTGAGAGTACCTAGCACATGTGAAACCCAAGAATGTTTAATATTCTTCCTTCCTTTGAGGTGTGTTGATGTGTTTAATCCTCATGGCAACTCTGTGAGACCGCAGAGTTATAGACAATGAAAAGTCCATGGAGATGCTTTGCTCAAGAGATGACAAAAATTCAGTGACTGAGCGAGTACAGACCCAAATCTTCTGACCCCGACTCCAGTGCTCTTTGTTGTTGTTGAGACAGTCTTGCTCTGTTGCCCAGGCTGGAGTGCAGTGGTGAGATCATGGCTCATGCAACCATGAGCCTCCCGGGTTCAAGTGATTCTCCTGCCTCAGCCTCCTGAGTAGTTGGGATTACAGGCGCACACTTCCATGCCTGGCTAAATTTTGTATTTTTAGTAGAGACGGGGTTTCACCATGTTGGTTAGGCTGGTCTAGAACTCCTGACCTCATGATCTGCCCACCTTGGCCTCCCAAAGTGCTGGGATTACAGGTGTGAGCCACTGCGATCAGCCTCCAGTGTTCTTTTTAACAATCATATTCCACCTCCCTCTAAAAGTCTCCCTGACTTGGAATCATCTGGCAGGAAGGCTGCTTCACCCACCTGGAAGGGTGGCATTGGCCATCAGCAGACCGTTGGCTGCAATGCCTAGGAAGCGCCCACGGCAGGACTGCAGTATGATCCTGCCACAGTTCCAGTGCATTCGGAAGAAGGTGTCAGACTCCAGGGGGTGCCCATCAGCCATCACTGCCCTGTGGCGCCTCTGGAAAGCATGTCAGGAAGAGAGATGAAGAGTAAGGACCGACAACCTCAGTTTTCTTCCCACCAGTTTTATTCCTAGAATCTCTTCCCACAACCCACCCACCAGCCTTTTTCATGCTCCCAGAGTTGATGCCTTCAGAACCTTTTTGGAAAATGTTCTGTGACCTCAGCTCTCCTCCTTCCCCGAGTCTGTGCTATATCCCAGAGCACAGCATAAAAACTAGGCTAGGATATCATAGGGAGAGAAATAAACCTCAGCCTTGACTTGAAAATCATTTTGAAGTAGATCACAGACATAAAAGAGAAAGCTAAACTATGAAAAATGTAGAAGAAAACATAAGAGAAGTTCTTTGCAACTTTGAGGTAGGCAATGGGAAAAGAAAAGCAGTAACCATTTTAAAAATGGACAAACTGACCTTCTCAAAAGACCCATTCAACAAATAAAAAGGCAAGCCCCAGGTTGGGAGAAAACTTTTGCAATACATATGTTTGGCAAAGGATTTGAATTTAGAACACGTAAAGAACTCTTACAACTCATTAATAAGACAAACAACCCAGTAACAAATGGCAAACGATCTGAACAGAGAAGATGTACAAATGGCAAATGAACACATGAAAATGGTCACTGTGGCTCACACCTGTAATCCCAGGACTTTGGGAGGCTCAGGTGGGTGGATCACAAGGTCAGGAGTTCAAGACCAGCCTGGCCAACATAGTGAAACGCTGTCTCTACTAAAAATACAAAACATTAGCCAGGCATGGTGGCACATGCTTGTAGTCCCAGCTACTCGGGAGGCTGAGGCAGGAGAATCGCTTGAACCTGGGAGGCGGAGGTTGTGGTGAGCCAAGATTATGCCACTGCACTCCAGCCTGGGCAACAGAGTGAAACTCCATCTTAAAAAAACAAAACAAAACAAAACAAACAAAACAAAACACAAGATTCTAAACATTACTAAGTATAAGGTAAATGTGAATTAAATCCATAAATTACACACCCGATAGAGTGGCTAAAATACAAAAGATAGATAATCCAAAAGCCAGCTTTACCATTAGTGAGAATATGGAATTCTTAGAATCCTCATACATTAGTGACAAGAATGTAAAATAGTATAGCCACTTTAGAAAACTGACATTTTCTTATAAAGTTAAGCACGTATCTATCATACAACCCAGTAATTCCACTCCTACGTATTTACCCAAGATAAATGAAAATGTAAGTTCACAAAAAGACTTGTACATGAACTTTGCAACTTTGTTCCTAACAGCCCAGACTGGAAACAACCCAAGTGTTCATCAAGAAGTGAACAGATTAAACAAATCATGTTTATGAGCAGCATTATAGAATACTACTCAACAATAAAAAGGAACAAACTCCTGATACATGAACATTATGGACGAATCTTAAAAACATTGTGCCAAGCAAAAGAAACATGTATACTATACATATTGTATGTTTCCATTTATCAGAAATGCTAAGGTAGGTAGGTAAATCTAATTCACAGAGACAGAACACAGATCAGTGGTAGCCAGGAGAGGGAGTGCAAAGGTGGAGGGGAATTGACAGTGAAGAAGCAAGAGGGAATTTTTCAGTGTTGGAAATATTCTCTCACTTGTGATATGCTTATGGCATGGTTGCATGGATAGATACATTTGTCAAAACTTACTGAATTTTATACTTAACAGGTGAATTTTATTTATAAAATATACATAATATATATATTTGTATATAATATACATAATTTATACATACATGTATTATATAATTTACATACATTCAAATTATACCTTAATAAAGTTGCTTTTTATTTTTTTAAAAAAAGAGGCCCCATGGCTGGGAGCAGTGGCTCACACCTGTAATCTCAGCCCTTTGGAAGGCTGAGGCGGGTGGATCATAAGGTCAGGAGTTCAAGACCAGCCTGGTCAATATGGTGAAACCTCGTCTTTACTAAAAATACAAAAATTAGCTGGGTGTGGTGGCAGGTGCTGAAAGTCCCAGCTACTCAGGAGGCTGAGGCAGGAGAATCACTCGAACCTGGGAGGCAGAGGTTGCAGTGAGCTGAGATCGTACCACTGTACTCCAGCGTGGGTGACAGAGTGAGACTCTGTCTCAAAAAAAAAAAAAAAGTGGCCCCATTGGGAGAAAATGAATGTTTATTGACAAGTGCCTCCATAGCCCACATCATCCTCTGGTCATTTGCCTTGAAAAAGGAGAAGGGCTGGGTGCGGTGGTTCACGCCCGTAATCCCAGCGCTTTGGGAGGCCGAGTCAGGCGGATCACCAGGTTAGGGGTTTGGACCAGCCTGGCCAATACGGTGAAGCCCGTCTCCACTAAAAATACAAAAATTAGGGGCATGGTAGTGCCCCCTGTAGTCCCAGCTGCTCCGGAGGCTGAGGCAGGAGAATTGCTTGAACCTGAGAGGCGGAGGTTGCAGTGAGCCGAGATCATGGCACTGCACTCCAGGCTAGTGACAGAGTAAGACTCTGTCTCTAAATAAATAAATAAATAAAATAAGAAGAAAAAGGAGGAGGAGGTATCAGGAGGGAGAGCTCAGAGCTTAAGGTTTCTTTTGCTCAGAAAGCCAAGGTCTCACCTGGGCTAGGTAGTAGCCATTGGCTGAACGAAGCTGCACAGTGGCGCTCTCACTGTCACATTCAAACTGGAACAAGGACATTGGGATTAAGCGCTCAGAAGCAGCACATACCTCATCATCTGCAGAGGAAGCGCATGTCAGTAAAAGCCTCACCCTCAGTCTTAGCCACCTCATCCATGCTTTATGGCTGGGGCTTCTTTCCCTCCTCGACCTTCATCACTTTCTGTTGGACCACGGCAGGTCTGGAGAAGACCCAGGGAACTTTCTCCTAAATCCCATACCCATGCTTTTCTGTCCTAATCGATGGCACAAAAGATCCACTTGGGACCCCAAGATCTTCCTTATTAGTGGATTCAAAAATCCTTGCTGATCCCAAACACATTTTCCTCTTTTCAGCAGCCACCCCTTCCTCCCTCCATCGCTGTGTTGGGCCCAGCACTTGCCATAGATGACTGAGATGAACCGCCGAGTCTTTGACCTGAGGCTGACCCAGACTGGGCAGTGCTGTAGGATGAACCACTCCTCACCCTTCACAGGGTTGCAGCCCAGGCCCAAGAGCAGACGCTTGCCCTGTGGATATAACATGCCTCCTTCTCCATCGCACAGTGCCACAAGTCCTCCAGGCCGCACTTGCATGTGAAAAGCTGTCTGTGATGAGGGTTGGGAGAACAACTGGTCTACATGGGACAAGAAGTGGTGTGAAGAGGTCTCCAGGTGGTAGCATCCATCTTGGAAATGCAATAGGAAGCCACATTCCTCCAGGCAGGGAACTGCCGCATCCACCCAGATGCGGCCCATAGTGGGGTCAGCCCGGGCATAGCAGCGGTGGATGGGGCTGTAGAGGATCACGTGGACATGGAGGGCAGGTCGGGGGGTCCACATGTGGTAAGCTGAGAGGACCCGGGAAGTGCAAAACACGTCCTTGCCATTGGACTCCAGATAACGACCAGAGATGAGGCACTGGAGAGTCCACTTGCTGTTCCGGTGGAAACGCAGTAGGAAGCACCCATGGTGGCTGGTCTTTGGGCGGCCATAACACACAGTGCCATCACACTCACACAGCAGGTAGAGGCCCTGCACACTCTTTAGTCGTACCATGGCCTGTGTCTCATGCTCATTGCTCACCAGGATCTCCCAGGTCTGGACGCATCAGGAGGGAGAAGAGGGAAATCAGTATCACCAAGATACCAGACCCAGGAGCCCTGCAACAGTCACAGCTGGCATCACCCCGGCACTTTTATCAGCAACACCCACCTCCCCTTCCCTTCCACATCAGCCCTGGTGTCTCCTTGCTGTCAGCTCTTCCACTTTCCCACTCTCTCCTGATCAAAAGATCTCTGGGCCCTTCCACCCCTGCAGCCAGAGGGCAAGATCCAAAGAGAAGTTCTAGATATCCACTTCCTTCAGCTGACAGAAGGTAAACCTCCCTCCCTTCTTAATCCCACTGTTCAATACCTGATTTTTAAAGAAATGCTTTGGTTTAGGCTTCTTTACTTCCTCACTGTTGTCTGCAGAGAGCACACTTAGCCAATACCTCCATCCCCAAAGATTGCCTCCCCAGCATGGCAAGACAGGAGCAAAAGCTCTTATAGGCCAGCCATGGCTCCAGAGATGAAGATGGGAGCACAAACAGTTCAGATGCTATTGTCTGGTTCAGCTGTGATCAACTTTGTTATAACAGGAAGAACTTCGCCCCTGCCTCACTCTGGCACCCATCCCAGAGGTACCTACATTCCTCTCTAAAATGAAGGCTGACACTGCTAGGGCTTCTGGAGTTCCCCATTCTCAAACCACAACCAGAACAGAAACACAGGCTTTGCAGTAGCTCCACTGGTCCAACTTCCCCCGGATGCCCACAATTCAGCTTTCCAACCTGGGCTCTCCACTTCTCTTTATGACAGAACCACCCTGTGCTGGGATGGGGAATAGGGGACAGTAAGAGCAGGACAAGGCAGCAAGGCCAGGGCTGATGCTTCACCTTGTGGAATAAGTTGAGGGGTGGGAGATGGGGCAATGGGGTCTGTGAACAAAAGCCTGGAGAAGAAAAGTCTGAGGCCTGGCAATGGTAGAGCCTAGGAAAGTGATTAGGTTGAGAGTACAACTTGCTTTCATATACAAGCAAGCACACGCACACGCGCGCGCGCACACACACACACACAGACACAGAGCCTGGCCACTCAGAAAACTGGTTCCAGTACACGTTTGCTTTGTCACCTGTCTCCTGCCCAAACTCTTCGCGGTTGCAGTGACTGTATTCTTGCATGGCTCAAAGGTTAGGTAGGTTCCTGACCAGCTGATGAGCCCAACCCTTAGGTCCTCAGCCTTGGGATGTCTGTGTATCCACTCCACCTCATCCATGGGGCCGACGCCACAGGTGATGACTCTGTCTGGCCCAGCCTTTCCCCCTGAACTGAGGTTCCACAGGCCATAGGGCCTGCAGTACCCACCAGATGTTCCCAGAGGGAACTTCCCAGGCAGAGGCTGGCCTAATGCCCAACCCCACCTCTGTGACCCGGGAGCATTGTGACTGTGAAGGCAGCCTCTTACCCTCCTGCAGAGGGGAAAAGGCTCTGCCTCAGCAGCATTAATCCACGGCCTAGATGAGACGGGTGCAGAGCCTACGGTGTTTGTTTTCCTATTCCCCTCCAGGCACCGAGTTAGGCTGAGCTGAGACCAGGATCTGGAACTTCAACCTGTGAATTTAGGCAAGTCCCTCCCTTTCCTTACCTTGGTTTCTCATTCTGCTAAAAGGAAAGAAATCAGCCTCTTTCCTCCCAAGGAAGTGGGTTCTGCCTGGCTCCCTGGCAGCTCAAGTATTTTATTAAGTTCAAGATATCTAAGAAAAATTTATGAGCTTTTATGGCCCCTAGGAGGATGGAGCCAAAATGTTCCAGATCTTACTTTGCAGGGAGTATGAGGAAACCCTAATCAGCAGACATCAAATTATTCATATTCATCAGGAAGGCTGGCTCAGGACCTGGGTAAGGAGAATGGCCTAGATGGAGAGAGCACCAAGCACCCCTCCTCAACCCCAGCTGCACTGCTGGTGGGTAGGACAGCCAGCTGAGCAGTCAGAGCTCCTGCAAGGATATCCTTCCCCTCCAAAGAGTCTCTGAGTGATAATCTCTGGGACTCGCTTCCTGCAAAGCTTGAGGAGAAAACCCAGCTCAAAACCTGGAAAATGTGACATGAAAGAAACAGAAAGGCAAAAAGAACTGATGATGAGTTCTGCCTAAGCATGGCTAGGATCCAAGGGAAAATGGGCAGTCAATCACACTTGGAGAATAGGCCACACCCCTGGTTCCTGTTTTTGAGACAGGGTCTTGCTCTGCTAGCCAGGTTGGAGTGCATCTCAGTTGGCTGCAGCCTCGATCTCCCAAACTCAAGTGAACCTCCCGCCTTGGCCTCCTGAGCTGCTGGGACCACAGGTGTGCACCACTGTGTCCAGCTAATTTATTTTTTGTACAGATGGGGTCTTGCCATGTTCCCCGGGCTGGTCTTGAACTCCTCCTGCCTCAGCCTCCCAAAGTGCTAGGATTACAGGCATGAGCCATGGTGCCCAGCCATCCCTGGTTCCTTACACCTGCTTTCCTATTCCCCATAGGTGGGGTCTTCCCAGGTAGCAAGAGTCTCAGTGGTGTGCAGCAAGGAACTATAAGCCCCAGACCCCACCCATGTTTTGTAAAATAATGGTAATAGACTATCAGTAGCAGAATCCTCTGGGTAATTTTAAAGGTGTGTATATTTGGGCATAAGACTAGTCCTGACGAATCACATTTTCTGAAATGTACCTCAGGATTCGTATTAACGTACATTCTCTCCTGCTCAAATTTTAATGTGCAAGGCAAACATTAAGAACTGCTCTAAGTAGCTATGAGAATGATGGGAAGCGGAGTTATGTGGTTCATGGAGCTACGAGGGTAGATCCTGTAATCTTCAGCAAAGGCTCCCTGGAGCTGGGGAAGGAATGAGATATCCACCACTGGAAATCCTACAGTATTTCCAGCCCAAGAATAAGAAGGAAGAAGCTGAGCTGCACGAGGGTGTGTGTGGGTGGGGTCGCCCTGCAGCCTTAGCTGCTTTGATCCTCTCCCACATTGTCTTTTTGTTCCCAGTAACCCAACCTCCCGTTTGCAGGCTATAGACAACACCGGGTACAAACCACAGCAAATTTATTACTCAATATCCAGTGCCACAGTATAGCACCACCCGGAGCCCTCACCTTCCCCTCCAACCTGGCCCCAAGGGTATACCCAAAACTGAAAAAAAAAGGAAACCCAGATCCCTGCTCCTCCTCTGGAAGAGGGAGCCTTGGCCAGGAAGCCCCTTCCATAGGTCCCAGCAGGCAGGAGAGTGGACCCCTCTGTGCCCAGAGAGCAAGGCTCCAGGCTCCAACAATAGAGAGAACATGCAGGCAGGAGCAGGAGCAGAGGCCTGTGGCTGTGGGGGAGGAAGAGTGGGAGGAAAGGGCACTGCCTGAGGAGTCCGGGAGTCTGGTCATCCCGGGGATGCACGCAGGAGCTTCCGGGCATCAGGGGCCTGCCCCTGGCTGGTTAGCGCTTTGACAGCTCGTGGGACAGCCAGTCCAGACCATCGTACAGACCTGTGCCTTGGGTGGCACAGGTGGCCTGGACATACCACTGTGGGGAGAAAAAAAGAAAGATATCAGCAACTAGGAACAAAAGAGATGCCTTTACATCTCTGCCCCAGCCTGTGGCTTCCCTAAAGAGGCAGGATTCAGACCAGGTAGGCAGGACCCTTACTGTGCGGCTGCGCAAGTGCTGTAGCCCCAGCTTGTCAGTCAGCTCGCTCACGGGCATGGCGTTGGGCATGTCCTGCTTATTGGCAAACACCAGCAGCACTGCATCCCGCAGCTCATCCTCCTGCAGCTGAGAGGGGAGAAGAGAAGGTGGGACCCAGGCTCCCTCTTCCCTACTGTGGGGAATTCCCTTTCTACCTCCTAGCATCTTTACTGGAAAAAAGGTTTTGTGTGATCTGCTGCTGAAAACAAGACATAGTTGTAAATGAACTTGAGGTCACCTGAGACATAAGTCCTGAAAAAAAAGACCTTTTCCTAATTTGAGTACTTGCCTAGGCAAAATGACATTTCAAAATAGAAAAGGCAAGAATATAAGATGTTTCTCTTTACCACATGTAAGTCCCAGCTCCTCCACAACTTCTCAAACTCAGATGTAAAGACATGAGAATGTGGCCGGGAGTGGTGGCTCATGCCTGTAATCCCAGCGCTTTGGGAGGCCAGGATCACCTGAGGTTGGGAGTTCAAGACCAGCCTGGCCAACATGGTGAAACCCCATCTCTGCTAAAAATACAAAAATTATCTGAGCATGTTGGCAGGGGCCTGTTATCCCAGCTACTCGGGAGGCTGAGACAGGAGAATCGCCTGAACCTGGGAGGTGGAGGTTGCAGTGAGCTGAGATTGTGCTACTGCACTCAGACCTGGGCAACAAGAGCAAAATTCTGCCTCAAAAAAAAAAAAAGAAGACATGAGAATGCACAGAAAAAGCCAGTTCCATCCAAAACATGGTGAGGTACAAAATGTGTCTGTCCATAAGGAGAAACTCACTCATATTCCTGGTCTTCAATGCCTGTGGGGGGCTCCCTGACTTCTCTACAACTATAGAGATCACTCTATCCCCAAGCTGAGAGGGCTGAGTTCCCAGGCCTCTGGGTACTCACCATCTTCTGGAGTTCATCAGCAGATTCTTGGACCCGCTCCCGGTCATTACTGTCCACCACAAAGATGAGGCCCTGGGCAGGAAGGAAGGAAGGAAGAAGCAATCACTCCTGCCTGGGACACACGGTGGTGTGGCCCTTTCTCTTTTCTTCCCATCTGTAATTTTGTCAATCCTTCTCATCTAGTAAACTCTACAGAAGTTTACAGAACTCCACAGAAGCTCTACAGGAGTCCTGGCACAAGGTAGAGACCCCATTGCAAAGGATACAGCCTTTGTCCCCGAGGAGGAAGTAGTTTATCTAAAGATGTGCAAGAAAATAAAGATATGTGATGAGGGCTATATCAGGCAGCCGAGTCCCAGAATCCTGCTTCTAATGAGAAGTCCAAGGTGAGGAAGACTAAGGCGAGTTCTGAAGGGTGAGCAGATGAGCAGAGGTTAGTCAAAGAGAGGGGGGAGAAGGGGGGAAGGGTTTTTCCCTTGGCCTGGGGGCCCAGCCTAGACCAACAACTCTGTTCTCCCAGCCCTAACACCATTTCTCCTGGGGTTAGGGAGTCCCCTCCCAACACTCCACCTGAGTGTTCTGGAAGTAGTGCCGCCACAGAGGCCGAATCTTGTCCTGGCCTCCCACGTCCCAGACTGTGAAACAGATGTTCTTATATTCCACTGTTTCTACATTGAAGCCTGCAGATAATTGGAAAAATATATATATGAGAAAAACTCCTGAAGGAAAAGAACTCACTAAAACTACTTGGATCTCAGCAGGGACACCAAACTAGAAGGCAATGATCAAGGCGCAGGGGAAGAGAACCCCAGAACTGACAGTCAACAAGGCGGGGCTAGGTCACATCCACCCCGCCTCCGGTAACCACGTAGAGATACCCTGACCCACTTCTCAAATAGCTGTATCTGATGTCAGGGTCAGCTCCAGAAAAGTTGCAGAACTGGGAGCAGACCCCGAGAGGGCCCGCCGAGGCGCTCCCGCTCCCTGCTTCGTCCCCGGGCTCACCTATGGTTGGGATGGTGGTGACAATCTCCCCCAACTTCAGTTTGTACAGGATTGTGGTCTTGCCAGCCGCATCCAAGCCAACTGCAACGGAGAGGGGCACAGGGATGGAGATGGGAGCGAGGGAGCCCCCTAGAGACCAGGGAAAGGGAGAGGCCACAACAGCTGATGGTGACGGGGGCGGAGAGCGGGAGCCCCTCCAGGTGCGCGTCGTTCTCTACCTTTGGGGCCTGGAGGGCAGTCGGATGGCGTGAGCCAACTCCAAAAAGGGAGCGGAGCGGTAGAGGGCTTGGAAGCAAGGGGCACGGGAGGAAGGCCGAGCTTTTAAAAGTCGTCTCCAAGGGCGGAATCCTCCCTTACCAGCGGGGCTGGGGCGGAGGGAGCTTCACCCCACCCAGGCCCGCAGCTCCGGGTGTCAGGCCCTGGGGTCGGGGCTGCAGACCGGGACTCGCTCGAGGGCAGAGGCCCCGGGGCGTTAGGAGGTGGGTGACCTGGGGCCAGAGACCCAGGTGAGCGGGGCTGGAGGGACGCGGGGGCGGAAGGGCTGCGCCCGGGCCGGCGCCCCGCTCCGGGCCGCGCGCTTGATCTGCCTCACCCATGAGAATCCGCATCTGCTTCTTTCCGAAGATCCGCGAAAAGAGCGCGGACACGGTGAGGCCCATGGTGGGGCCCGGGGAGGGGGCGCGGGCACCGACGCGGGGTGCGGGCTGGAACTGGCCGGCCGCGGGGGGATGGGGCACAGCAGCAGCAGGAGGAGGCTCCGCCACCGCCTCCGCGCGTCGCTGCCCGCCCGACGTCACCGTGGGCCCGCCCCCGCCCGGGCCCCGCCCCCGCCCTCGGCCCCGCCCCCCGGCTCTGGCTCCGCGGGAATCCGAAACTCCGCGAGTTGCAGCGGCTGGCCTGGGTCCCGCGCGGCGGTTACTTGGGAAAGAGTCTGGGTCTTTAGCGCGCCTGTGAGGCCTGTGGCCGCCGAACCGACAGCCAGAGAGCGGCTGAGGAAAAGGCTTCATCGCTCCGCAGCGGCCCCTGCCCCTATCTTCAGTGGCCGGCCGCTGGACTTTGGTTTGTTGGGTCCAGGCCCCTAGGGGCTCCGGTTTTAGCTCTTGGGAACCGGTAGCACTGAACGTGTGCACCACTCTCTTTTTGGGAGCGGAAGCTGCGCTTAGGGGTCTTAGTCCTCCCTTTATCCCCTCATCTTCCACTGAGGGTCTTGCGCGCAGTAGGTGGTCTTGTGAGGAGTGCGCCGGAGGTAGGGGAAGGTGCCCGAGTGCTAGCTAGCTTCCGTGGGTCCTTAAAACGCCTACTTCACAGATTCCCAATCAGCAGAACCAGTGTAAGATTCCCGGCCTTGGGTGGCGTGGTCGCAGACCCACTCCTGGGCTGTTGAAGCAAGTCCACCTTCGCCTGGATGGCCCTGCGGGCCCCGCCTTTCAGTCCAGGCCCAGGCCGCTTTGCTGAAGTTCCTCACTTTGCCACAGACTGTGGACCTGGATTTTTCTTGTACACCCATTCAGGATTTTGTGAGGATCTTGATTCCCTAGACCCAAAGAGCTTCACATGTCATTTCCCTGCCTCATTTTAGCATCTGAGGGGAGAATAGCAAAATAGGAACGAAATTCTTCTGTGGGAGACTGGCACAATGCCAGGCATTTAATATAGGTCTAACAAATGCTTGTTCAGTTGAACTGGACTGATAGATTCCAGTGGAGCAAGGGCAGGTGTTATGCCTACTCTGGATTCCCTGTGGGCTTCTAGGATCAGTTGTTTATGGACTCGAGGTAAACTGAGCTGGGGGGGTGGGGGGACCTTCACTCATTCATTTACTTTTTTAGCAAATGTTTACTGAGCACCCACCATGTGCCAGTACTGTTTCAGGCTTTAGTTCAAATCTTAATGCTGCCATTTCTTGATTTGGCTTCAACACTCATAACTCTTCTGTTATTTCATCATCTATAAAAGGAGACTTGTTCTAACTTAAGGGGTTATGTTAAATATTAAAATGATGAGATAATGTGACTGAATGTTATGTATAATACAGGTAGATGTTATTTAGGCCACTGAGAAATGGGTTCTGAACAGACCACCAGGGCTTGTCCCATCCCTACCTGCAAAGTCTGTATCAACGACAGGCTTTGGGAAACAGGAATGAGTGAGTGCATGACTTTCCTCTTCATAGACTTGCATCCCTAAGAAGGCTTTAACAAGGCTGAAGAGTACATTTTAGAGAATCCCAACATAATAACAGAACTAGTGGTCACCAAGTTAGGTCAAGTCTACATTTAGCTCTTTTATCAGCCTCTTGTCTGCATCTCTGTTGTCACTACCTTCTCTTTCCCATGACTGAAAGAGTCTCTTCACAGGTCTCCTGCCCCTTGTTCCCTCCACCACATCATACAAGTCTTGATGACATTCCACTTTTCAGATTAAAATCCATTAGGGCCTTACTATCACCCAAGATAAAATTTAAATGCCATAAGTTGGGTCCCTGCCTCTTATGCCAGCCTCTCTGTTGTCCCCTCCTTCACATACCCTAAGCTACTGAATGCATTCTGGGTGAGTCAAACTCATACCCTACAGGTCTTTGCATCTTTTCCACCTGCCTGGAATGCTGGTTTCCCTGATCTCTGGTTAGGTGGACAGTCACGACTCATACTTCAAATCCCAAAGTATTATTCCCAAGAGCCTTCCATGCGTCACCTAGCCAGGCATCTTTCCTCTTAATTTTCCTACCACTTTGAATAGACCCATTCATACTGGTGTTATAGCAGGACATGTTTGTATGTCTAGTTCCTCACCAGATTGTGAGCTCCCTGAAAGCAAGGTCGTATCTCTTAATGGTGTTATCGTCTGACACAACACGTAATATGTTGAGAATCAGACTGATTCAGATAGAACTCCTAAACTTCCTAGCTGTGTGACCTTGGGCATGTTACTTTCTGCCCCATGTTCCCCTATCTGTAAAATAGTGCTAATGAGTATAGTGCTTATAATAATTATTGTAAAGACTAAATAGCAAAACTCTTGTGAGCTCCTGGTACGTAGCTGGCACTCAGGACAGACATGGCTATAGAGTGCCCTCCATAAATACTTGTTGAATCAACTCAGCAGAACTAAGGAAGCGTACTATTACGCTGTATACCTACTAGGTACCAAGCACTGTGCTAGAGAGGACTCCAGTTTTCGCGGTCTAAATGGGAATCTTTAACTGTTGCCTTTTAGGGACATGGGACCTGGGCCCCCAAATGCTTGGATGCGTCGTTCACCTGGGTGTTTGTTAAGAACGCAGTGTGACGTTGCCCTCTGTCGCTCGCTGATCCTATCACTAGGTCAAGCTTAGGCGCTTGACCGCTCTGGTGTCTTCGACTTTGCTTGCTTCTATCTTCCCAAGCCTGTTTGCCGCTCACTGCCCTACTGCGTTCTCAACAGGCTGCGCCCACCCACCGGCGGACTGGACTCCACCTAACTCGCGCCCACTGGGGGCGGAGCCCGCGGCGCCTAGCTGACGTCACTTCCAGCGGACACGGAAACGCCGTAGTGGGCTGGCAGTTGTAGTCAGGAAATCGTGATGGGCCCCAGCTCAGCGTGAGCACCTGACCGACGTGGGCCGAGGGGGCCGGCCCTGGCTGCTGTGGCCTGGACAGAGCGGAGAGTGTGGAGCGGCTTCTGGGCCAGCGCGGACGACCCCTGGCGGAGCACGCCTCTGGTGCCAGCGTCGCCCCGCCTCCGGGGTAGTAACCGCCCCCGCCCTCCGGGCCTGGGACCAGGCGGGCACTTTTGCCTGTCGGTTCCGCCTATCGGCATTAGGTCCGGGATAACTGGGTGCAGTAGGTGTGCAGCCCGCCGCCGGACAGCCCGCTGTTTCTTTAAGACCCCGCCTGCCTCTTCGCGGTCCTCTCTCGGGCGGCTGGAAAGCTGAAGTGGAGCAATCCGTTCAGAACCTCCATGGAGAAGTTTGCGATGAATTTCGGTGGCGGCCCGAGCAAGAAAGACTTGCTGGAGACTATAGAGACGCAGAAGCAGCAGCTTCTCCAGTACCAGGCACGGCTCAAGGATGTGGTCCGTGCCTATAAAAGCCTATTGAAGGAGAAAGAGGCGCTAGAGGCCAGCATCAAGGTGCTGTCGGTATCCCACGAGGCAGATGTGGGTCTCGCAGGTGTCCAACTTCCAGGCCTCGCCTTTCCTGACTCTGTGGATGACCGGTGCTCCACTCACAGCGAGGATAGCACTGGGACCGCCACTAGCGTGGATACTGCGGCCAGTCTCACCAGCACCAAGGGCGAGTTTGGGATAGAAGATGACAGACCAGCCCGTGGACCACCACCCCCGAAGTCCGAAGAGACCAGTGGGTCCGAGAGTGGCGTTAGCAGTAGCAGTGGGGATGGGCCATTTGCGAGTGGGGAGGTGGACAAAAGACTGCACCAGCTGAAGACTCAGTTGGCTACTTTGACCAGTTCTTTGGCCACAGTCACTCAGGAGAAGTCCCGCATGGAGGCTTCTTACCTGGCTGACAAGAAGAAGATGAAACAGGACTTAGAAGATGCCAATAACAAGGCAGAGGAGGAGAGGGCCCGCCTGGAGGGAGAATTGAAGGGGTTGCAGGAGCAAATAGCAGAAACCAAAGCCCGACTTATCACGCAGCAGCATGATCGGGCCCAAGAGCAGAGTGACCATGCCTTGATGCTGCGTGAGCTCCAGAAGCTGCTGCAGGGGGAGAGGACCCAGCGCCAGGACTTGGAGCTTAGGTTAGAAGAGACCCGAGAAGCCCTGGCAGGACGAGCATATGCAGCTGAACAGATGGAAGGATTTGAACTGCAGACCAAGCAGTTGACCCGTGAGGTGGAGGAGCTGAAAAGTGAACTGCAGACCATTCGAGATGAGAAGAATCAACCAGACCCCCGGCTACAAGAACTTCAGGAAGAGGCCACCCGTCTAAAGAGCCATTTCCAGGCCCAGTTACAGCAGGAAATGAGAAAGGTAATTATCCACATCTGTTTCAAACATCAGTAATTGATCTGAAGTGGGAAATACTAGGGTTTTTTCCCTCCTTTGCTAGTGAGAGCTAAGTGTCTACACTCATTTTTGATGCTACCTGGAAAGTTCCACTAGTGAGTCCTGGGAAGTCCTGTTCTATGTGATGTTGACGTAGGTGCTTCCAGGAGGATGTGGAGCTTCTCGGTGTAGGCTGGGTTGGAGCCAGTCAGCCCTGCCCTTCTGGGCATTGGCATCTTACCAGCTGTGTTCTATGAAGCAATGTAGTGGCAGCCATACAGTAAAAGGTAGTGTATCTTCTGTTGATATGTGCTGCTAGGGAGGGTGGCTGAAGGCAAAGGGAGATTTTCTCAGAGGTAACCTCTCGTCATTGCCTTTACTTAAGATTTGCCTGTTCTGAAAAATGCTATTTTCCAGAATAGGCCTCCTTTCTGGTGGAGAAAGGGTGCCTCCTTTCAATGTGGAGAGAGAGATCCAGCTCAGTTTCGAACTACTAGGAACATTAGATAAGGAAAAATGTTGTATGATTTCTTAATAAGATTTGAGGAAGCACCTGAAAAACAACAGTAACACATTATATGTGAGTTAGGTGGAAAGCAGAATGGCAGATATACCAAGTTGCTTAATATTGTTCAGTATAATATGTGTCTTGCAGAACCCAGGCAGGTAATAGGAACTTTTGTTCGCTCCTGAATCAACCGAAAAATCCCTAGTTCCCATTCTTGCCAGGCTATTCCAATCCTGTGACCCTTTTGCTCCCCTTTCCCACTTTCTCAAAGTTTGCTGTGGGGCTTTTGTGGATGCATTATTGTCTCTTCCCTTGTTTTGCAGACAGCTCTTGCAGAGGATCAACTCCGTCAGCAATCTCAGGTGGAAGAACAGAGGGTGGCAGCCCTGGAGAATCAAATATCTGAGGTGTCGGAGCTGCTGGGCACCTACGAGAAAGCCAAGCAGAAGGACCAGCTGGCCATCCAGAAGCTGAAGGAGCGTATTCTGCAGCTGGACCTGGAGAACAAGACACTGGCTCTAGCAGCCTCCAGCAGGTCCCCTCTAGACAGCCATGGAGAGGAGACTAGTCTGGATGTCAATGTCCTGAAGGATAAAATGGAAAAGCTGAAGAGACTACTGCAGGTTGCAGCCAGGAAAAGCCAGGTGACCCTGGATGTGGAGAAGCTCTGTGACCTGGAGATAATGACCAGCTCGGAGACTGCTGATGGGGAGAAGGCTACTGCACTCTATTACCAACAGGAGCTGAAACAGCTGAAGGAAGAGTTTGAGAGGTACAAGATGAGGGCCCAGGTGGTCCTCAAAAGCAAGAATACCAAAGATGGTAACCTGGGAAAGGAGCTGGAGGCTGCCCAGGAACAGCTTGCAGAGCTGAAGGAGAAGTATGTCTCCCTGCGGTTGTCCTGTGAGGAGCTTGAGCACCAACACCAGCAGGAGGCTGAGGACTGGAAGCAGGAGCTGGCCCGGCTGCAGCAGCTCCACCGGCAGGAGCTGGAGCGGTGCCAGCTGGACTTCAGGGACCGCACGCTGAAACTGGAGGAGGAGCTGCACAAGCAGCGGGATCGTGCCCTGGCTGTACTCGCTGAGAAGGACTTGGAACTGGAACAACTGCGTTCTGTGGCCTTGGCCTCTGGGCTGCCAGGACGCAGGAGTCCTGTGGGTGGTGGGGGTCCTGGGGACGTGGCTGACACATCATCCTCAGATAGCCTGACCCAAGCATTACAACTTGCAGCGGCCAATGAGCCCACTTTCTTTCTGTACGCTGAGCAGCTGGCCCGCAAGGAGGTGGAGATCACATCGCTGAGGAAGCAGAAGCACAGGCTGGAGGTCGAGGTGCATCAGCTGCAGGATCGGCTGCTGGAGGAGGGCGAACGGCATCGCGAGGAGGTTGCAGCCCTGCAGAGCCACATCGAAAAGAACATCAGGGACCAGAGCAGGGAGGGAGCCAACCTGGAGTACCTCAAAAACATCATCTACCGCTTCTTAACCTTATCTGACTCCCTGGGCCGCCAGCAGACTCTCACAGCCATATTGACTATCTTGCACTTCAGTCCAGAGGAGAAGAAAGTGATAATGCAACTCCCAACCAGTGCTAGCTGGTGGCCTTCTGGCAAGAGATGATGCCATTTTCACTTGCTCGTGGAATTTCTGTGCCTCTTTTATGTGGGAAAGGGCAGGCTCTGGTTTCTGCTTCTTCTCTTACATTGTCATTTATTTCTTCACTGTGTTGAGCTGGGAGGAGTCTTCAATGTGGGATGGGATTTTCTGCCAAATGCCATTAATGCCGCTTTATCCTTGGGCCCTAGAGATACTAAAAGTGCTGGGGCAGTATCTTCTGATGGTGTGTATGTGAGGAGAAGGTGAGGTTAGGACTGAGAGGTGCAAAAGTTGGAACAATGGTAAGTCTCTTAAAATAAGATGTTTTGTTTTAATAATATCCTCCTGGCACAGAGCTAGGAGTAAATGTGACTCCAAAGGGAGTGCAGTTAATCTCTGAAATACCCAAAAACCAGCTATTTTCTCCATCTCAACACAATCTAAGTCTGGTCCATTGCTGCCCCAATTCTCTGGGGACATGAAGCCAGGCTGGAAAGGGACCAGGAAGTTTGAAATAGTGGCACATCATCCACTAGTCCCAAGGGCCAAGGAATAGTGAGTTTATTCTGGAAGGAACTGGGAAGCTTAGTCTAGTTAGTGCCTGCGGATGACTTTTGCAATCTAGATGAAACACAACGGTTTTGACCATCCTAGAGCAGGCCCTGAGCATCAGCTTGATCTTAGGGATTTCCTGAGTAACCTGCTTTTGGCCTGGATAGGGTTAAAATAGACCTCTGTTGCTTATCCCTGCCTTAACCTATCTACCTGAGGTTGGCCTGAGATTGTGAGTAAACAACTTTGCTATCTTCTCCTCAGTGTTGAACTTTAAGAAATAAAGTCCTAGCTTCTTACAGAGGGGGTCCAAATGGTGAACACTCATCCTGCCTGGATACAAGGAATTAGCTCAGAGATTGGCCCCTATTTTTCTGCCTTTGTAGGGACAGCAAAAGAGGAAAACTTGCTGCAGAAAATTCTGAAAGATTGCTGTAACTCTCACAGAGAAGTGGTAAAGATAGCTAAAGCTGGGTTGGGGTGCTTTCTGCCCAGTGGATCTTGGCATAAGTAGGTTAATCTTGCTCTTTTAAGGAAAGACAACTTATTCAGGCAGTCTGGAAAAGAGGTTCTCAGAAAACTCAGTTCCTCTGTTCCTTCTTTTCTCCCAGCTATTCTTACCCACTCTTAGTGGTTATAGAGGTCTTTGGACTCTAAAGACCAGTGTTTGGCCACTAACTGGACTAATATGTATCTTTCTGTGATTTCATTGTAGAGGTCTGTTTTGTGAGGGTTTTGGGGTGCAGAAAACTTTGATTAAATCTTCTAAATGGGAGGCTGAGTGACCTGGATTATCTACAGTAAGCAGACTTAAATGGAACAGAAGTTATGTGTCCAAATGATGATGATATAAACCATGGAATCATTAAACCTGAGTGACTTGACCTGTGTGGTTCCTTAATGGTATCTATGTTTCTAGATGAAAATAGAATGTGAATGTAAATGGTGAATGAAAAGGATAGAAATAATGTTTTCATATGTTAATCCATGAGCTTGAATCCAAGGAGGAATACCTCAGTGCTTTAACCACCTTAGTTTTAACACACATTTCTTAGCCTGGAATTGTGTGTATATGTGTTTGTGTGTGGCCACATACACTGGAAAATGCTTTCTTATGGGTTTAGTAGACAGGCTTAAAACTTCCATAATTACTACTTCAAACTCTATGAGTAATCTGTTTATGCTTTATTATCCTTAAAATCAGGATTCATAGTATCCTGAAAAAGTGTCTCTGGACATCAAGCTAAACTCAATAAAGACATGCTTAATTTTCTTGTTCTCTCTAAATGTAGGATATTTTGTAATTGTTATTTCTAGGTTGCTGTGGACAGAGTAGAAAGATCCATAGTCACAGTTGCTTTCCTAGAACTAATAATTCCTGTGCTTTTGACTTTTGAGAAGATGGCAAACAGGAAAAAAAAAGCAAGTCAATTTCTGATTAATAATTTTAAGAATCTGGAGATAAATAAAATTGTGATGGCTCCCAGCTGAAACTAAAAGACTTACTCCCTTGCTACCATTGACACAGAGCCTGGAAAGAGACAAAATTAATGCAGATATACTAAATTCAAAATTTCTTGTCTTCTCACACCCTTCCCTGAAACAAGTTTTCCAGTTATTTGGCTGGTTTGCCTGTGACAGATACTCTAAGGAAAGAAAGGGAGATTGAGGATAAAAGAACTGAGATCAACATTAGAGATAAATACATTTTCCTTGGGCCCTTGTCCCAGAATATCAGACAGTATATGAGATGTGTCAGGTAATGAAACTGAGCCTTATGTGATTAGCCATTACCACACGAGTCAGAGGAGGATCGCTGTGAAGAAGAGATGGAGAAAGTGGAGGGAAAGTAGTTTGATCCCCTCTCGGATACCTCGCATCTGGGGAATAAACATGTCCCTATATCCTGCCCTGGATTTTGTTAAATCCCTGTCCATTACCTAGAACTCAGGCTCTCAACCTTGTTTTGTGAAGCTGCTACTAAGGATTATTTTTGCTCATTTTTGTAGAGTGTGCTGGTGTCATGTTGAGCCATTTACACACCATTTACACCCATTTTTATCATTTACTCCTCACAGGGGCTATTTCCACCCCCCCCCAACCCCCTGCACTTTACAAATGTTAAATTTGTGGAAAGATCATGTAACTAGTAAATGTCTGAGTCAGATCTGATTAGCCCCAAAGCCCCCTTAATCTGGGTGTGCTCCTGCCTCCTCAGCTCTTGGGAGAGTCAGAGCCTCTGTCCCTAGATTTCTAGGAATGGGGAGACTGTTCTCTAGGCTGAACTGGGCTGGCTCAAATGGAGAGAACATCTCCAGCTATAAATTGTGGCCAAGCAAAGTTGCTATGCTATAGGGTTGAACAGGCAACAGTGGTTCTTCGTAAGAGCCCTAAAGCTGCTCTGTCCCCAGTTTCTAGATATTGCTAACTTTAGAACTTGTATAATTGTAACACAATACAAAAGGACTGGGCACTAGCTGTTGTTACAGTATGTTCCAACTATCACCTCTGGAAAAACTGGGGAAACAATTTTGGGAATTGGAAATAGAATCCTGATGAATTTTACTCCCTCCCTTCTCCCCTCAACCCTTTTCTCCCCCAGGCAGTCTGGTGACTTTGGATGGATGGTTTTTGGAGCAAAAAACCCCCTACGTACATAAAAAGCCAGCATAGTATCTGAAACAAGGCAGGTGCTAAAACACTTATCTCTACCAAGAATGTTAAGTAGCAGAATTAGAAATCAGACTGAGGCCTTCTGGATTTAAATCTGGTGTTTCTTAGTCACAAGTGTTGCTGTAAACAAAAGGAAAAATGACTGTCCTTTATCAAGTGCCTGCTATGAGGGAGACTATTAACATTTCCCCTACCTTATTTAAATCACACAACAATCTGAAGCATATCTGTTTTGCAGATGAGTAAGTGGAAAATGGCAAGATGGGATGAATTGGCCAAAGCTCAGAGCCAGTCATGGCAGAATCAGGAATTAGACATGTTTATATAGACCAGAAGGCCTAGGCCCTTTCTGATGTCTGTGCTGTCTCCCAGCAGAGGGTAACGTGGAATACTGAAATGTTCCTCACTGAGAAATTTAGGGGGCCAAGTTGCTGGCATGGGCTAAGGAAGAAGGGGTTCTTGTCCAGGTGGTCCAATCTTCAGTGCCAAATGACTGCCTCCTAATTTCTCAGAAACCTACTTTCCTAGTAGCAGAGCTACTTCACACTGAAATTTATGAAATGGACTCTTATTAAAAGTCAGTTTTATGAGAGTTTGAGAAGTGACAGACTGTTTTTCCTGGGCCCCAGATCTCCTGGATAACCTAAATTGAAGGTGCTGACAAACTCACACTGCAGGGAGCTCATAAAAGCAAAGGACGCCTGCAGGAAATGACCCTCCTAAGAAGAAAAGCCCTGTCCATCCCTTGACTTCAGCAAGGAGAGCATCTCTGGTTCAGTATCAATTCATCCATTGCCATGGTCTACTTCCATATCTCACAGAAGGAATCTGAGTCCTGATAACACTTTACATGAATGAGTTTTTAAATGTAGGCGTACACATACATTTAATACCTTTTTTTTTTTGAGACAGAGTCTCTCTCTGTTGCCCAAGCTGGCGTACAGTGGTGCCATCTCAGCTCTCAGCCCACTGCAACCTCTGCCTCCTGTGTTCAAGTGATTCTCCTGCCTCAACCTCCTGAGTAGCTGGGATTACAGGCGTGCACCACCACGCCCGGGTAATTTTTGTATTTTCAGTGGAGAGGGGGTTTCATCATGATGGCCAGGCTGTTCTCGAATTCCTGACCTCAAATGATCTGCCGGCTTTGGCCTCCCAAAATGCAGGGATTACAGGCATGAACCATCACACCTGTTCCATATATTTTATATTAACTGAGGAAGCTGTGCTGTCCACAGTCAAAATCTATGAAGGGCTAGTATTTAGAGTCCATTGTCTTTCCCTTAGTTCAACAGCTACCAGGCTTTTGAGCATGAGGGAAGCCTCAGTCTAGGCAATTTCACAGGCCCTTTAGGGGCATTCTGCCCTGGTGTCCTGTTTACTTCATTCCACTGGAATAAGCTGTCCAAAATGGAGCCTGGAGCCAGCTGAGATGAGATTTGAGATAAGTCTGGAGGCTAAGCTTCTTTGGTTTGGTGTCTTTCAGTGCCTGCATTGTATTACCTGGCAAGTATAAATTCTTCTCATCTAGAATCCTCAGGCACACTGTTCTCTCTGCCTCCAAAGTCCTTCCCCACCACCATCCCAAACCTCTATAGTATGATCTTATCCTTTAAGACTCACCGGAAATGTCACTTCCTCTATCCTGACTTTTCTAATACCCAGGGACTTCATCCTCTCAGATCCTCCAGTACTTTGCTCACATTGACCCTGGACACAGAAGTGATGTCTTGTACTTTCATTTTTCAAGTTACTTCTCTGTTTCCTTGACTGCCCTATAAATTCCTCAAGGTCACTCCCATGCCCCATTCATCTTTGTGCTCTCAGGACTTTTCATATCCTGGCACATAGTAAGTGCTCAATAAATAGCTGAACAAATCAACAAGAGACTGAAAGATACTAATTTGTACCTTCAGAATGAGAGATTTAATTTTTGCTAGTATACTGCTTTCTCCCACTGGGCTGCTTTCCTGCTAGTTTTTTCTTTAGCCACATTAGTGAATGTGCTTTGTTAATGTAGGTCTCTGGGACTATGACTAGAATTGATATTAAGTAAAATAGCTTCCTTTAGTTATTAGAAGCCTTGAGGAGC
The DNA here is from genome assembly GCA_963574635.1 of Cheracebus regulus. NCBI lineage: Eukaryota > Metazoa > Chordata > Mammalia > Primates > Pitheciidae > Cheracebus > Cheracebus regulus. The sequence continues at coordinate 5,067 of CAUYQU010093495.1, read as the reverse complement.
TAGTCCTGGTCCCATCAGGGAATTTTCTTCAGAGCTAATTGGAAGATCGCTGAGAAAAGGAGAAAATAAGATGTGGCAAGGAATCCAGGCTCAGGCACATAGTGAAATTTTGGGTCTCAGGTCTTACTCTTTTTAAATTTTTATTTTTTACCCCCATATCTAGAGAACAATTGTTTTTTTTTTGTTTTGTTTGTTTGGTTTGTTTTGTTTTGTTTTTTCCTGAGACAGGTTCTAGCTCTGTTGCCCAGACTGGAGTGTGGTGGCATGACCGTAGCTCACTGCAGCCTTGAACTCTTGGGTTCATGTGATCCTCCTGCCTCAGCCTCCTAGGCAACTGGGACTTCAGGTGTGCACCACCATGTGTGGCTATTTTTTTTTTTTTTTGAGACAGTCTCCTTCTTTCCCCTAGGCTAGAGTGCAGTGGTGCTATCTCAGCTCACTGTAACTTCCACCTCTTGGGTTCAAGCGATTCTCCTGCCTTAGCCTCCTGAGTAACTGGGATTACCAATTTTTGAATTTTTTTGAGACAAGGTTTCACCACATTGGACAGACTGGTCTTGAACTCCTGACCTCAAGTGATCCACTCGACTCAGTCTCCCACAGTGCTGGAAGGTGTGAGCCACTATGCCTGGCCTTTGCCTGGCTAATTTTATTTTTAGAAATGGCCTCTTGCTATTTTGCCCAGGCTTGGCTAGAACTCCTGGGCTCAAGCAGTCTTCCTGCCTTGGCTTCCGAAAGTGCTGGCATTACAGATGTGAGCCACTGTGCCTGGCCTCTCAGGTGTTACCCTTGATGAAGATTCCAACAGTAAGCTTCCCTGATGGGGAACCTGTATATCAGAGGCACCTGGACTTGAGGGCTGCGTAGAATAGGCACCTCCATTACCTGATCTCGCAAGGGGATTAGGGATTGTCCTTTCCTGTCTTTCTACGGCTGTGGCAAACTTCTTGACAAATGGAATTTTGTTCTTTCTCTGATGCCTAGGCTCAGTCATAAACAAAAAGAGTTGATGTTTTTCTCTGAGCTGACACTTGCCCCTTCAGACCAGCACCCAACTTATAGAGAGGCACTAGGTGAGATGCACTTGCCTGGCATGAGGTAAGAGTTGACAATGGCGTGTTCTTTCTCTTCGAAGTCTTACCAGGGCACTTTCTGGGAGCCCTTCTAGTGCCTTGTTCAGTATTTGTGAATGGTTGGTGGTCAGTGAGTCCCCTGGGTACAGAAGGAAACAGCATTTTCAGTGGTTAGTGAACCATACTTTTGAGACACCTGGGGCCCAAATCACTCAAGTCAGCAGCCCCTGGTCATTCAGCCCTGAGGATGACTTTGGTTGTATCTGGATGTATCCTTCTAGTTGTGGTGGCCAACAGGGCCAGGGAATCAGAGCCTGATTTCGAACCAGAGGGAATTTGCTAACCCAGTATGGGTGAAGCTGCTACACCTGTCACTCCTCCGCTCTCCATTTCAGCCCTGTTGCTTCTCCAATGTAAATCACAATTCCTGCCCTGAAGTTGTTTATAGTCTGTCATGTGCATCCAGACTGCAATCCCAGGAGGACTCTGTATGCTGAGAGTGGTTGATCAGTGGATCGTATGAGGGCAAGGAGGCAGTGAGTGATCCAGGACAATGAAGAAAGGCTTCAGGATATGAACTAGGGTGTGAGTGATGATCTGACCTACATAAATTGCCTGAAATGGGGAAATGTATCCACCACAGCAGAAAAGCATGGACCAAAGGCCCAGACTGGGCAAGCTTATTGTATTAATAGATTAGGTATTGAGGGAGAATAACATGGAATCACAGGATGTTAGAGCTGAGAGGGATATTAGCTCATGTTTGATTATGCCTCTCTCTTAACAAAAGAGGAAACCAAGACCCACACAGGACAAATTGGCTCTATCACCAATCTGGCTTAGGAGTGGAGTAGAAGCTCTTGTCCAGAGTGATGGGTCATTACTAGATGGCTAGCAGAGAAGGATGCCAGATTCATGGGGAGTTTGTGCACTGTCAGCCTGGGCAAGCAGAGCAGCAGTAGGCACAGAGGGAGGGGGACAGCAAGGCAGCAGCTCCATCGATGGGCCAGCCTTCTCTTCCCTCCCCTGCCACTGCTCCTGGAACTCTGAAAGAGATACAAGAAGAGAGGCTAGGTGCGGTAGGATGCCTGTAAAGCCAGCACTTTGGGAGGTGGAGGCTGGTGGATCACTTGAGGTCAGGCATTCGAGACCAACCTAGCCAAGATGGTGAAACCCCATCTCTACTAAAAATACGAAAATTAGCTGGGCGTGGTGGCACGTGTCTGTAGTGCCAGCTACTTGGGTAGCTGAGGCAGGAGAATCGCTTGAAACGGGGAAGCAGAGTGAGCTAAGATTGTGCCACTGCACTCCAGCCTGCCTGGGTGACAGAACAAGACTCCTTTAAAAAAAAAAAAAATGCTGAGCACAGTGGCTCACGCCTATAATCTCAGCACTTTGGGAGGCTGAGGCAGGCAGCTCACCTGAGGTTGGGAGTTCAAGACCAGCCTGACCAACATGGGGAAACCCCATCTCTACTAAAAATACAAAATTAGCCAGGCATGGTGGCACATGCCTGTAATACCAACTACTTGGGAGGTTGAGGCAGGAGAATTGCTTGAACCCAGGAGGTGGAGGTTGCAGTGAGCTGAGATCATGCCATTGCACTCCAGCCTGGGCGAAGAGTGAAATTCCATCTCAAAAAAAAAAAAAAAAAGAAAGAAAGAAAGGGGAGTGACCAAAAGGATGATGCTATTGATTTGGGCAAATAAGAGTAACCTACATGGGAACTCCACCTTTGAGGGCTAGTGTTTATGGGCCAAAATTTTAACCCTATAGGTAGAGCCTGGAACATTTAGTTATACAGTCATGTGTCGCTGAATGACTGAGATGTTTTCTGAAACATATGTTGTTAGGCGATGTCATTGTGTGAACAGCATATGGCGTACTTACATAAGCCTAGATGGTATAGCTTGCTGCACACCTTGACTATATGGAAACCTGTTGCTCCTAGGCTGCAAGCCTGCATGGCATGTTTCTATACTGGATACTGTAGGCAAATGTAACACAATTCTAAGTACTTGTGTATCTAAACATAAAAAGGCACAGTAAAAAATACAGTACTAAAGGAAAAAAATTTTATAAGATAAAAATGGTACATGTGTATTGGACAGTTACCATGACTGGAGCTAGTAGGACTGGAAGTTGCTCTGGGTAAGTGAGTGAGTGAGTCAATATGAAGGCTTAGGAATTACTGTACACTACTGTAGACTTAATCCCAAAATTAATTTTTCCTTAAACGCAAAAATTAGCCAGATGTGACAGTGTGTGCCTTTAATCCCAGCTACCCAGGAGGCTGAGGCAGGAGAATTGCTGGAATCTGAGAGGCAGAGGCTGCAGTGAGCTGAGATCGTGCACTCCAGCCTCTGCAACAGAACAAGACTCCATCTCAAACAAAACAAAACAAAGACTCAAACACACACATTAGCTTAGACCTATACGGGGTCAGGATCATCAAGATCACTGTCTCCCACCTCTGCATCTTTTCCCACTGAAAGGTCTTTGGAGCAATAACACCCATGGAGCTGTCATCTCCTCTGATAATGATGCCTTCTTCTGGAATACCCCTTAAAGAACTGCTAGAGGGTGTTTTATAGTTAGCTTTAAAAATGTATATAAGTAGAAGGGGCATACCCTAAAATAATGATAAAAAGTATAGCGAAATGAGTACTTAAACCAGTAACATAGTAATTTATTGTTATTCAGTGCTTTGTACAGTACATAATTGTGTGGGCTGTACTTTTATATGACTGGCAGCACAGTGAGTTTGTTTATACCAGCGTCACCACAAACATACATGGTGGTTTGGCACTGCAATGGCTGAGACATCACTGGGCAACAGGAAATTTTCAGCTCCATTGTAATCTTATGGGACCACTATTGTATAAGTGGTCTGTGGTTGACTGAAATGTCCTTATGTGGCACATGACCATGTTACTGCTTATCCATCCTATTCTATGCCAGCCACTATTCTAGGCACTAGAAATGCATCCTATCAATGTTTAGCTCAGGATATAGGCTCAAAGAGCAATGATTATAATTCAATGTGGCAAGTGCTATAATGGAGGAATACAAAGAAGGGACTGGACATGAAATTCAGTCAGCAAGGAATCAGGAAACTCAAGTGAAGGTGACACTCCACTTTGCAAGCTTTGCAAGATGAGGGCCAATTGGCATTAGTTACATGGACAGGCAGAGGTGGTGACTATGGGCAGGGAGGAATATAGCAGATGGAGTAGATTAGCTTTTCTGTTTGTTCCAATCTCCTTGTGATTCCATTTTCCTGAATTTCAGAGACTAGCACATCAAGAACAGTATCAGTTGCTCTTGCAACTAGGATTCCCGAGGTAATTGAAGCTACATTGGAGATTAGAATGAGGAACTGATTTAAGTGGGAGACAGTGGGTCGCAAATGAAGCTTCCATTTTTCTGGTGTGGCTCCAGTGTCTTCCTGTTTCCCAAATTGTGGCAAAAGGAATGTGACTGTCTTTGAGGAACCCAAGCAGCTGGGAGGAGAATGGTGCCCATTTCAGAGAAGAAAGAAGATGCCTTTAGGATGGGGATATGTTACACCCAGGGCACATTTGGGTGGAGAGGTCTAGAAGTGAGTTGAAAATAGAGTTGGGGAATTTAAGAGCACAGGCTGGAGTAGAGATAAAGATTGTCATAGTGTGTGATGTAGGCATTAGTGTGGGTGAGGAATGTGTAGCATCTGGAGACAAGAGGGTCAACAGTGGCATCTGTCCCTTCGAGAAAAACTTTTTGGAAGTAGTTTCACATTGACTGCAAAGTTTCCAAATACTGCAAAGAACACTCATATATTCTTTTTTATTTTATTTTTTTTTATTTATTTTTATTTTTTTTTTTTAAGAATAAAAAGAATGAAAGAGAGAAAGGAAGAGGAAGAGATTTTAGAAAAAGAGAGAAAAAGAGAAAGAAAGAAACAGCAAAAGAAAGAAAAAATGAAAGAGAAAGAAAGAGGAAGAGATTTTAGAAA
>CAUYQU010093493.1:0-71696 GCA_963574635.1 Cheracebus regulus | reverse complement strand
TCTCCTGCCTCAGCCTCCTGAATTGCTGGGATTACAGGCGTGAGTCACTACGTCCCATTAATTTTTATACTTTTAGTAGAGACGGGGTTTCGCCATGTTGGCCAAGTAGATCGCAAACTCCAGGCCCCAGATAATCCACCTGCCTTAGGTTCTCAAAGTGCTGGGATTACAGGCATGAGCCACCATGCCCAGCACAGTTGCCATTCTTAGAAGCCAAACCTTACTACCTCTTAGTCCTTTCTGATAATTCAGCCAGCTTCTTTGATTGTCTTTCACCTGAGACTGCGAGCCGTATCCACCCACTCTAATGTTTTATTTGATCTTATCAGTGTTGGGAGGTGATATATATACACACACACACACACACACACACACACACAAATTTAAGACATTTTTACATTAAATAATAGATTTCAAGATGATGATGATTCTTTTTTTTTTTTTTTTTCTGAGACACAGGCTCTGTCACCCAGGCTAGAGTGCAGTTACATGATCTCGTCTCACTGCAACCTCCACCTCCCAGGTTCAAGCAGTTTTCCTGCCTCAGCCTCCCAAGTAGCTGAGACTACAGGTGCATGCCACCATGCCTGGCTATTTTCTTGTACTTTTAGAAGAGATGGGGTTTCACCATGTTGGCCAGGTTGGTCTTGAACTCTTGACCTCAAGTGATTCACCCATCTCAACCTCCCAAAGTGCTGGGATTACAAGCGTGAGCTACCGCGCCTCGCCGGATTTCAAGATTCTTATCAAAGATATTTGACTGGAGCTGAGAAACTCTGCCCTGTCAGGGTCTGTTCTCTCTGAGCTTCCAGAGAAACTGTGGGTGCCCGCTTCAGTTATTAAGCTCATGGGCCCAACCTCTGTGGGCATTTGAGTTTGGGACCCCTGTCTTAGATTTTAAAGCACTAAGACCTTGGGAATATGCACCCATTTTGCTCCTACCCCTGTGGTGTCTTACCTATGCTCACAATTCCAAGAACCCCTGTGTTTGTCCTTTTGCCCAAGTACAATGGAGAGTAGAAAAAAGAAGATACAAATGCACTTAGGAAATGATCATCCCTGGCTTTTCTGAAAATCTTGGAGTGATTTTTTTCCTTCTCTTTCTTTGATTGTGTTCTTAGAGAGGAGGTAGAAGGCATTGTTGACATGAACCACCCATTCACAGGTTATTGACTGATATAGCAAGTTTCAGAATCTGGTCTCTTGGTTCTTCCAACACTTTCCATAAAGTAGTTACCTGTTTTGATCGAATATATGCAGTTGCTACAATTTCAAACCAACGCAGACACCACCAGCTGCTGTCTTGCCAAATATGGTGCCCCAGCAGGAGTCCCTGGAATGGAAGATCAGCCCTCTAGCTGTCTTGGCTTCCATTTCTTCTCCACCTGACTGGGATGGCTGATGCAAGAAGAAGACAGGTTGCTGTCATGACACTCTCAGAAGTCAATAGGGAAATGTGCTGGTGAGCATCTTCCCTTGGTCTTGAGGGTTGTCTGACTATCATTTCTCTGGACTTACCTATACGAATATATTCAACTCTACCTAACAGCTGTGTCTTGATTAAACAGACTGTACTGGACTGGTAAGTATAAGAAATGGAAGAGTCCAGAGGAAGTGATGCTTTGATTGGAGTTTTGATTCCATTCATCTGAAATTCCCTCAGCTGTGTTGCTCTGTTTAGTTGGATTCTTCTCAAATGCTTTCATTCATGATAGCAAACTGGCAGCAGCTGCTCCAGGCATTATACCTGCACACCACACATCTATAGCATAAAAGAGTTCTTCTTTCTCCAGTCTCTCCTTGAGTCAAAACCCTGGGCTTCTCTCTAATTGGATCAACTTATTTCACATGCCCGACCTGAACCAGTCACTATGCAAAGGAAATCAGATGACCTTGATGGCATTTAGTTGGGATCTTTCCTTGATACTGGAAAGATGGAGTCAAACTGCATGGCTGCTACCCCAGATGGTGCACGGGCAATTATAGTAAGTGTTCTAATGACCTCTTTAGTTAACTAGATTTGTGGAGGAATTAATTAATGTTTTTCTGAAACCCTATTCTCTTCTAGAGTTAATTCTGGGTGCTTTACTTAGTTTGCAGTTGCTGCTACTGAAAATCAGTTGTTCTTTTTTAATTTCTTTAGAAAACTCTAAAAGCTAAATCTTAGGAGGTTAAAGAACTTGCTAAATGGTTTGTAAGAGGTCCATTAGATATTAATATTCAAATTTTATTGCCTTCAAAGGCTAAACCTACAGAATACTATGTAAAAGGTCACAATATATCTCAGAACTTGGTGGGAGGAGTGCTATAAAGTAATAGAAAGATAATTCCAGGAGCTAGTTCCAACCCATCCACTAATCATTTTACATTATCACAGTTTTGAATGTATTTATAAATTTCTCAGGGCATTTGACAAATCAAGAGCCCAATAATAGTATGATTCCATCATGTTGGGGGAAAGATTGGTATAATTAATATAATAAAAAAGCACAAAGAAGGTCCATAACAAAAGTATTCCCTCAGCTAGAATATTGGTACTTGAAATTCTACTCTGAGATCTTTATTCTTGTAGCTTAAAGTCAGCCTCATTTAAAAAAGAAAAATCTATACACCTTCAAAGTCTAATGCATGAAAAGGCACTGGGGAAAGCTTGTAACTGGAAGGGGCCTGTGTCATTGGAGAAAGCTGGGAGATGGTAGGGGTCTGTGTCATTGGGGAAAGCTGAGAGATAGTAGGGGTCTGTGTCATTGATATTCTGGACCTGATGTCCCTGACCCTGTGAAAAAGTGTATGGCTACTCAGCCAGTTGTAATCATGTAGGAATTTGGGCCTTCTTGCTAAATCTTATGATTTTTCAAGAGAAAATCTTAATCTAAATGTCTTAGTTTTTGCTTTGCTTTATTTTTTAATTAAAACACTTTGTGGATCCAAAAAAAAGTACATCTGCCAGCCCAAAATAGCCCGCGGGTGCCTAATTCGAAACATCTGTTATTATATGTCTCTTGGTCTACGTGACCCTGGGGTTTTCTTATCTGCATCTATCAGAAGAGGGAGATAATAATAGTACCTGCACCCACAGGATTTTAGGGAAGAAGAAGAAATGTTTCTATTGTGAGTTTCAGATCCCTTACTAGGGGCGAGTTATGAAAGGCGACTAACAGAAACATCTGAGGTCAAGGAGTACACCTGGACACAGAACCCAAGATCAGGGTCAGAACCCAGAGCCAAGGATTCGCTTTCTGTACTCCCTGTGGTCTCTGTGAGCAATTCTGTGAAGAGTTTCCAGCTTCCTTTTGCACCATTAATCCTGACTGATCAGACACCACCTGTTTATGCCACATTCAGGGACAACTGCAGACAGTGACTCAGGAACCAGTGGGACCCACAGACCAGGCAGTCTGGTTCCAGGCCCCTCAAAAAGAAGCTTCCTCTTTTCCCACATCTGTGCCTGGGTGCCGTAGTCTGAGTGTCAGGCATTTAATGAGATGTTGAGGAAATTAAAACAGTTACATTTGAACCAAGGCAGAACCCAAGGGATTAGACGTTGGATTCTAGTGCTATGGGATGAAGGAAATTTTGCAAAGCCATTGTAGCCTGAGAGATTACTATGATTTCAGTTTATGCTGGAAGTTTTCGAAAATTTAAATCCTGAAGAAAAATGCTAATGTGTAGAAGATGCTTAGATCTCCACTGTCCAATATGGTAGCCACCAGCCACACACCAGAACATTCAGCTCATTGTCTAGTATACAGGAAGGGTGATATTGTTTCACTTTATTGTTAGTGTTTTACACATATTAACATCACATACTAATTATTGAATCAATGAATGAAATAACTAACTTCCTTTTTTTCCTTGAAGAAAGGGTCATATGTTTCTTCTGCCATTTTTTTTTTTATCTCAAAAATAGGGTCAGTAATGGTTGCTAACTAGGCTTTGGTTAGATAAGATGCTCTGTGTTCTCTTTAGAAGAAAGATCTTTAAAGTCAAAGTACCATAATTGCATTGTAAATGAGTAAGATGATAAATACCTTTTAACCTTACTGGTATGATCTGAAGAAGTATCAGAAGCTAAAAAGAAAAATAACATTTATAAAACACTTTTCAAGACACTTAGGTGAACATTATCAATTTCTATCCTCCTTGCAAGGTAGTGAGTTAGAGCAAGTAGTATTATCCTTTTGGTCAGTTAAAAAAAAATCGTTGAGACTACCATATCTGAATTGTTTAGAGCAGGGTTCTCAACCTTGGCACTTTTGACATTTTGGACTGGATAATTCTTTGTTGTGCAGGGTAGTCCTGTGCATCATAGTATATTCAGTAGCAAACTCAGCCTCTACCCACCAGATGCTGTTTGTTCCCCCTTTCCCTCTTGAGACAATTAAAAATGTTTCCAGACATGCTTGCCTCATCTAGGCCTCATGAATGCTGTTTGAGCAAGGACCTGAATTAAGTGAAGGAACCAGCTGTGCAGAGAGCCCGGAGAAGAGTCTTCCAGGCAGAGGGAGTAGCAAATACAAAGGCTCCAAGGTTGGACCCGTTTAGTGTGTTCAGAGGACCAACAAGTAGGTCAACGTGGCTGGAGTGGAGTTGTGTTCGTCCCGCTTCGCCTCCTAGCCCCCACGATCAAGGAGTTGCCTTAGATGGAATCTTTCCTTTGCTTAGGTGCATGCTCAATCCTTAACAGGAGTCAGACTGGGACATTTTTAGAAGACAACAACTCTCTGATGTGTGACTGTGAGGGAGAAGGGAGTCACCCTGAGGATGAGGAGAGGGAATTGATACAAATTATAGCTGACACAGTACACAGGGGCATACTTGCAGTCAATGCTTACTGACTCTTACTACACACCCAAGTTCAAGTTCATGTTACCTCATTTTTGCATTTGTGCATCAACAACCAAACAGAGGGTGAGGCCTGGGCATATGGCACCTTCATTTGTATTTGGAGTCAACCATGGGGGACATTCAGGTTATTTCTTCTCCATTTCTCACTCTCGAGAACCATCACCTCAGTAACCACCCACTTAGTGCCTTGCACATGGACTATGGTGAGTAAAATATGTTTTTATGATCCTCAAAATAAGAGCCAAATGCTACTTTATCCATTTAAAATGAGATTCACTCTTCTTTATGTTCCATTGTTGCCAGGTGTTCTTTTAATACCTGGTTTGGGCGCATTGCCACTAACATTCTTATCAACTTTGAGACAGAGCTCAGGGCAAGTGCACTGGGCTAAATCGAGATGAAAGAGGCAATAACCTGCTAGCTAGTAGAATGGCTTCTGCAGCCTCATGTTAAAGGCTTCAGGATTTGAAGGTTAATCTGCAGCAGCAGTAAGAAACTGTTAGTACTTCCACTAGTCTGAAATTGACATCCCAGAAGCCAGCTTTTTCTAATAAACAGAGAAACAAACTCCAGTGAATCCCACATGTCAAGCCTAGACCTAAGGGAAATAACTTCTGTGGGCTTCTGTCTGAATCCACTAAAGAACTCATATGCCAGTCAATGACATTGGAATTAAAAAAAAAGGAAAATGTGAAATAATCCTAGCCTCAGAAATCAGTACCATGAACAGAAGACCCCCTTTTCCCCCCTGAAAAGATAGAGCATGTAAAGGCCACATCTCTATTTTTAAATAAAGTAAGAGAAATAACATTTATGGAGCACACACAACAAGCCATGTACTACACAAGGTGACTTAAATATGTTATTAAATACGTTATAGAGGAGGAAACTGCAGCTAAAAGTATTAAGTGACTTGCCCAAGGTCATGTAAGTAAGAAAGAACACAACGAGCGTTTGAGAAGGGGTCTTTTCAGTACTACTGCTATTACTGCAATACTTTGTAGAAGACATTTATAAATTCGAAGTTAATGAAGAAAATATTGAGGTATTCCCTAAGCTAACATCTTAATTATATAATTGCTTGTTAAACTTTGCATTTGTTCATGCTATTCATGCACCCCTCTTATCCAGATCCTCTGAAATGGCTTTTTTTTTTTTATTTCTGGGACCTGATTTCATTCTCACATATATATCAGTCATGGTTACAATATGCATTTTTTAAGACTTTCTTATTATAAGACATGGTATGATGAAAAAGGTGGCTTAAATGATAAAAGATGATAGAAGAGTTTTTCTCACATCCCCTTAGAATGAATAACATGTGGCCATTTATGTTGCAGTTCATTCTACCTGAGCCTGGTAATTTCCAGGGGTCATCTTGGTTAAATTAGTTTTTAATTCCAAAATATTGTTACTGGAAATGTTCCCACTAGCCAATTCATATCTCCTGAATAATAGGATTTGAGCCAAAATTGAAAAGTACTAGTAAAGTAAATGAGGAATATCTGTCACAAGCTTTGAAAACAAGCTTTTTTATTTTTTAACATAAAGAGTTTTACAAGTGTAAGAAGTTGTTACTGCAATGCAAGCGTCTGGCATTCCTGAGAAACAGAGGTACTCTTCAGAAGAATATTTTCCAGCTAACTTGAGGTCTCCTTCGCCAGATCTTTTAAACATGGACTGAGGGCAGTTTTATCCTAATTTTATGCATCTCTTTCTACCACATTTTGAGTATAAGGGAGGCTTCTTGCTTGTTAACCTATCTGACATACTCATGTTGTACATAATGTAGGAAAAAGTGAATCTTACTATTTCTTCCTTACACTCAAAGTATATAGAGAAAGCTAATAATAAAGGTGGGAAAAGGAAATGCTAGAAGGGTCTTCAAGATGTCTATGTGGCCTGACACAGTGGCTCACACCTGTAATCCCAGCACTTTGGGAGGCTGAAGCAGGTGGATCACCTGAGGTCAGGAATTCGAGACCCCATCCTGGACAACATGGGGAAAGCTTGTCTCTACTAAAATAATTTCTACACAAAAAATTAGCCAGGTGTACTAGCGCACACTTGTAATCCCAGCTACTGGGGAGGCTGAGGCAGGAGAATAGCTTGAACCCAGGAGGTGGAGTCTGCAGTGATCACGCCATTGCACTCTAGCCTGGGTGGCAGAGCAAGACTCCATCTCAAAAAATAAACAAACAAAACAAGATGGCTGTGTGGAGGTGCCCAGCATTTGCCTCCTCCACAGAGAAGAATAAAACAGCAGGTAGATTATCCCACACTGAAGGAGCCTCTGTGTGAGAACACTGAAACTCAGCAGGGAAGTGATATTGGAGCTTAGAGGCATAGAAGTATAGAGAAGCAAAGCAGCCAGCCCAGCTGAGATCAATTCAGAGCCAGGAAAAACTCCCCAGTGCAGGGAAAAGGTGAGAGATCCCCAGCAGCTCATATTCCCACCAGGCACTCCTGCAATTCTAGTAATAAAAGAGCTCCTTAGCCTTTGTGGGTCCTGAGACTAGTATAGAGAGCTAACATGCAAGAGCAGCAATGTTCTAGGGAGGGAGTCCACACTGGGTCCCACAACTCTACAAAGACCCAAACAACTGTAGTTGTTTGATGCCATTTTGAGATCCCAGCTCTCAGCAGACTGTATCCTGCCCTGAGGCCCAAGAACCCCAGCATCTCGACATTTCTGGAGCCTCACTGACATCCCCTCATGGTCATCCAGAAAACTGTGTGTTACAGTGAGAGGTGGAGCTAGTGGTACATCTGGATTCTCAGCACTCTATCGCACATGATGTCCCTATACCTTGGGAAACAGGCAATGCAGGGTACACCAGAAAGGCTGCCCCTGAGACAAAGGAAATTGAAGTGAGCACTTCCAAAGACATCAGAACTGTCTGCCTGAAGCCAATGCCACTGATAACAACCCTGCCTCCTGCAGTAGCAGGGCTGTGGTATACCTGTATATGCCTTCAAGGGGTCTTGGAACTCGCCCTGCTGGATGTTCTTTTGAAACCTGAGGACACATCTGCTCTGCCTATCACCACCCATGTGCACCATTCAGGAACTAGAGAATCAACCAGCACCGCCCACTTATGCAAATGTCTGCATACACCATTGCAGGCCTGAGGACAGCATCATCTCGCCTGCCACTGCCTGCACATATTATACAAGAGGCTGGGAATAGACCTGTCCCACCTGCCACCATTGGCACCTGCACTTGCCTTCCAGGGGCATGAGGATGGGCCCTACTTGCCTGCTGCCACCATGTGCATGTGCCTACTAAAGGATCTGGGACTGGCCTGCCCAGCCTGCATCCATCATAGATACCCAGCCACATATGCCACTTGGGGACCTAGTGACTGGTCCACCCAGCCAGACTGTACCACCACCGATACCTATGTGTGCTCCTCAGGGTTCCAAGAATGGGGCCACTGCCCCTGTTACCACCACTGATACCAAACATGCCACCCAGGTGCTTAAGGACCCTCTGTCATCCAAGCCTACTTATGCCACTGTCAGTACCCAAGGACACCACCCTGGAGGCCTAAGGACAAGTTCACTCAGACTTACTACCACCAGAGGTGGCATGTGCTGCCAGGGACCTGAAGACCGGCATGCCCAGCCTGTTGCCATCATTATAAGTGTTTGAAGACTAGTCCACCTGGGATCCCTGTCTCAAACAAAGCCTCACCACAGCTTTCACTAAAAACTTCAGCCTAAGCCACTGACAGCCTAACTTACAGACACCATTCATGCTAATTAAAACTGAAGAAATCGTATAGAGGCCACACTACTGCACCCACCCAGAATCAAAGCCAGAACATTTTGATCAGTCAGCACTACAGATGCATGTAGAGGAAAAAAAGTCTTTCCCTGTGGTAGGCAAGCCATAAAATAGGAAAAAGCCACTATTACACCAGATGTGCAGATATCAGTGTAAGTTCAAGAAACATTAAAAAGCAAGAAAACATGACACCTCTAAAGGTACACAATAATTCTACATACAAGTGCTTAACAAAAGAGAAATCTATGAAATACCTGAAAAAGAATTCAAAATAATATTAAAGTCAGTGAGATAGAAGAGAACAAACAATACAAAGAATTCAGAAAAAAATTCATAATCTGAATAAGAAATTACACATATATATGTGTGCGGGTGTATGTGTGTACATATATCAAAATAAACCACCAGAAATTCTGGAGCTGAAAAATTCAATGAATAAAATAAAAATGGAAAGCTTTAACAATAGCTAAAATCAAGCAGAAGAAAGAATTTCTGAACTGGAAGACAGGTTTTTGTTTTTGTTTTTTTTTAATAACCCAGTTAGACAAAAAAATAAAAAAGTGAAGAAAGTCTACCTGACATATGGGACACCATGAATATTAGAATTTTGGGAACTGGACAAGGCACAGAAAACCTATTTAATCATATAATAGCTGAAAACTTCTCAATATTTACCAAAAGTGTAAGCATCAAATAGAATCTCAAAAATCCCCAAATGGATTCAACCCAACAAAGTCTTCTCCAAGGTGTAATATAGTCAAATTGTCAAAAGACAGAGTGAGAATTCTAAAAACAGCAAGAGAAAAGTCACATATGAGCGAATTCCTCATCAAACAGAAGTTTTCTCCATAAAAACCTTACAGGCCAGGAGAGAATGGGATGAAATATTCAAAGCAAAGAAAGAAAAGTAAAGAAGTGTAGTCAAGAATACCCAGCAAATCTATTGTTCCAAATTAAAAGACAAATAAAATCTTTCTCAGAAAATCAAAACTGAGGAAATTTATCAGCACAAGACCAGTCTTCCAAGAAATGCTTAAATGAGTCTTACATCTGGAAGCAAGATTATGATATCTACCATCATGAAAACACACAAAAGTATAAAACTCACTGCTAGAGCAGATATGCAAATCAAAAAGAGAAAGAAGTCAAACATTACCACTACAGAAAACCACAAACTGCAAAAATAAACAATAAGAGTGGAAGAAAGGAACCAAATGTACACAAAACCAGAAAACACCTGACAAAATGACAAGAATAATTGCTATCAACAATAAACTTGAATGCAAATGGATTAAACTTTCCACTGAAAACATATAGACTGGTTGAATGGATTAAAAATAATAATAACTATATGCTCCCTACCAGAAACTCTCTTCTCCTGTATCGACACATTTAGATTGCAAGTGAAGGAATGGAAAAAGACAGTTAGCTTTATAGTTCTGACTGTGTGATGGATGATCTGGGAGGAGTAGGTAGGAGAGAAAGTAGTCATGTCTTTCTTCACTGAGCAATCAGAATTCTCCACAGGTGTGGTGATTCCCCATGCAGTAGCCACTTGTTCTCTTTTGAGAACATGTGGATGAAATATGGGAAGGATATTAGAGCTTAGGAATGCAAGCAAAAAAACAGCAATGGACATCTCCTCTGGACCACCACTGCCTCTCTTTAGTTAAAGCTAATCATAATTGTGTAAATTGGTGACACATCGGAAAGACTGGGAGTATATCTGATGCCATCTTTTGGAAGCCCAGTTTGGACATTGTACCTTGAGGAAACAGACAAATTAATAGCTAAGATAGCACTAGCACCAGGTGTACACAAACTGGCTTTCATATTTCTGAACTTATCCCTGGAAACCTTTCTAACAAATATCAAAACAGCACTGGGCCCTTTGAAGCTGTAACTCGAACTCTCATAAAAGACACTGTCGTGTACAACTGACAACTTTTCCAAATGAAAATAGAAGACAGGACAGGTGGCTCCCTTGGGGTGTATAACCCATGAAAGAATCTGTTCTGGAAGGGATTTTCAGAGTGGATATTTTTAATATCACTCAAGCCAGCATCTTAATCGGACTTTACTGGTGGGAAGCACTCACCCACCCAGCAGCAGGGACTGCCATGGTAGGAATTTAATCTGAACACTTGGCATAAGCCTAATCATATTTTGCTTATTTTCTTTTTATGTGTCTTCTTAAGATAAATGAGTCCCCTCCTTTATCAACAATAGCTCAGGATTTATAAGCTCACATTTTTCACCTAGGACAGGGGATGTAGCAACTTGCACTTTATTATCCATCTCTCATTTTCTTCCCTTCAAACAATCGATAAATTCCCCACAAATGTCTCTTTTTAAAGGTTGCTTACAAGTTTCTGTTTCAGAATAATGTGCTGGCATTGGTTTTTATCCCTAAGCCCTTTCTGAATCTAAGTGCTGATTTGGAGTGACCTGCAAGTTTTTGCAAGAATTTCTTGAGCAAAACTACAATTAACACAAGAGGCCCTAAATGTAGCCTGAGTTGTGGGCATCAGTTCCTGACAACAACTAACATAGTTGTTGTCCAGGTAGCATCTCATTCCTGTGCATCATAGAATAGGATTTTTTTTACAAGTAGAAATGACCTTAATGTTTCTTCTGTGCAACTACCCATTATGAGTGAGAGAAAACAGATTCAAAGAGGCTAGGTTTGTCTGTGTTTGACCTGACAGCTCAAGGAAGGGTTAAGAACAGAAGTCTATACTCTTCCTGTAATTCCATGGAATGTGCTTAAAATTCCTCAGAAATATCCCTTGAGGATACTCTTTAATGTCTAGAAGTAGACAGCAATTCCCATGCTGACCTAGCTGTTTTCCTGAATGGCCAGCAAGCAGAGTACTGTTCTGTGTAAGTAGTATCCAGGGTTCGTTAACTTTTAAGCCAGACTCTACTCTATGTGGAAGCTGTAATTGTGATTCTTTTTGGCTAATAGAAACTTTTCACCTATAAGTCAAAACGTACTGTGTTCTCTGAGTCAGAGAATAAGACATGAGATTGGGATAAAACAGATACCTATAATATTTGCTCCTGCCTGCTGGAAGCTTTCCATTTAGAAAAAGAAAAATAATGGGAGAATGTAGCCAAGTATGCAGCAGTTCATAAAGCATCAGCTCTGAGTTGACTCTGAAGTGCTTGTTTTTCACTAGCCAAACCAATCATATGTAGGGAAATATAGTCCTACACGTGCCCAAAGGAATATAGAGCAGAAAAGTGCTTAAAATGGTGACTGCTTTGTCATCTGTGTCCCCGAGTGACCACTCTGTTAACCTTCCATGGACGTGTAGCTTGGGTGAAAAATAAATCTTTGTTCTTCAAAGCTACTGAGATTTGTGTTGTCTGTCACCATAGTATATCCTAACTTCTTTTGACTGATCAGCATGGATTGTCTGATTTCATCCTCAATTTAGAAGTTAGAATTGTCTTGACTACCTAAATGTTCATATGCAGAGCATGAGACTTAGCATACCAGGAAGTGGCTGAGGCAGCCCTCTAACCTTGCAGTCTGGTTCCAAAGCTTATGTTCTTAGCCAGGATATCAAAATGCTCTCTCTCATTCTCTTTCTCACGCTCTTGCGGACTTTGTATGTGTGTCTGTGTATGTGTGTATGTTTTCTCCTGTTACAGAGGAAAGATGGTTTCTAAAGAAAATCAAGGAAGATTTCCCAAAGAAATTGATAGCTAAGCTTAATTCATAGCTAAGGGGAAAGCAGAAACTAGGCAATTCAGTAGTAAAGAAAATTAAAGTTATTCCTTCTCTGCATGTGTTGGGGCAGGGCTAATCCCCATTCTTTGATTTACTCACACTCAGGACAAGTGCAGAGCAAAGAAATCCTGTTCATACATTACTGTCAGACACCATGAAATATGGAATGTGTTCCAATACAGTGGCCCTGAATCTGTAAATCATTAAACCTTACAAGATTTTATAAAACAGGCAAGAAATTAGTTTTGATCCACTGAGGCACCAAAGCAATCTCACGGTTACATACATGTTACATGCTCTCTTATGCATGGCCTCTCTCTGTCTCTCTTTCTCTCTCTCTTTCTCACACACACACACACGCACACACACACACACACACATTCACGCACACACACACACACACACATTCACACACACACACACACACACACACACACACACACACACACACATTAATCTAACCAGTGTATGAGGTTTCACATTATGGTAGCTAGAGAAAGGAAACTATATATCAACATCAGTGACCGAAGAAAGAAAGAAAATATGAACAAAGTTGAGATTACATGCCAAATGACAAAAAGGATCAGCACCTGTGACCCAGACACTGATAGGGTCTTCTGGTCCTCTCCCTTACTGTTGTGTTAATCATGCAGGACTGATGAAGTCACCATTTATAATACTCCCTAGAAAAGATCAGTAGCTGCCTTAGTAGCCTGTCACACTTGTGTCTTATTCAGCTCTGGCTTGCTTCACTCTAGAAACCCTTCATCAAGTGGGACTTTAATGGAAACAGAACATTGCCAGCATGTTCTTTTAGTAACCTCACACAAAGTGTGGACAAACAACAGTCATCTTTTACCCTCTTTAACCTACTACCTCTTTCCCCCAAGCACATATCTCTGAGTCTGTTCTCTTTATGGATGTGGGGGACTCCAAAGCACATCATGGTATATCTCCTGAACCGGATTGCTTTTTTTCTGTGAACGCCGTATTTCTGTTACTTAAAAATGAAAGAAAGAAAGAAAGAAAACATCTTGTTAGGGTTATATTTGTATGCTGTAAGATTCACTCATTTTAAGTATACAACTGAGTGATTTTTAGTAAATTTGCCATTACACAGCTACCACCGCAATCTGATTTTAGAGCATTTCCATCACCTCAGTAAAATCCCTTGAGCCCATTTATAGTCTTCTCTCATTCTGACTCTCAGCCCTAGACAACCACTAATCTACTTTCTGTCTCTATAGATTTGCTTTTATGGGCAATATGTAAACGAGATCATGCAATATACGGTCTTTTATGTCTGTCTTCTTTCATTTATCATAATTTTTTTAGGTTTGTTCATGTTATAGCATGTACCAGAATTTCATTGATGGCTAAATAGTATTCCATTGCATGGATAGAGAATATTTTATCCAATCATCAGTTAATAGGCATTTAAGTGATACCCACATTTTGGCTCTGATGAATTATGTTACTTTGAACATTTATGTATAAGTCTTTGTGTGGACATAGGTATTCATTTATCTTGGGCAGAGAGCCTAGAGTGGAATTACTGTGTCATATGATAACTCTGTGTTTAACTTCTTAACAGGCAGGCCCTTTTCCAAAGTGACTGCAATATTTTATGTTCCCTTTAGTGGTGTATGAGAATGCATGGCATGGTATTTCCATATCCTTGCCATCGTTTGTGTTACTCATGTGTGTGTGTGTGTGTGTGTGTGTGTGTGTGTGTGTGTGTGTGTGTGTGTGTGTGTTTTGGAAACTTCCAGAAGGAAGGAATGCAATCTGCAACTCTTCTTGCCGTTTCATCTAGTGTTTAGCACAGGGCTGGGCACACAATTGAAGTTTAACAGCGTAGCATGATGTACGATGGTTAAGGAATTTTGTTTTGGAGTAACACTGCCAGGTTCTGTAAACATTAGTTTTCTCTACCAGTAAATGGGGCTAATAGTGCCTACCCTCTTGAGTTACAGTGAAGATTAATGAATATACTGCAGACCATGTGCTTTGTTTAATGCATATGAAAATGGTAGCTTTGTTATTAATGTTTCAAAATTCACATGGATGAGCACTTTCTGAACAATCTAGCCAATTTCCTTTTTTTTCTTGCAATTATATATTTAGGTATAGGCAACGTATTGATCCCCCGTGATGAAATAATAAGTAGCACCTTAATTCTCATCAAAAGAAATTTGAAGTTTAGTGACTGAGGACATAGACATAGATGGACGATTACAATGGTGTGTGATATAAGATATGAGAGGAGATATGAGATGAGAGATATAATATGAAAATCCCCTATGACCCAGAAAACACATCTAATCATAACAGAAGGACTACAGAGAGGAGCAGAAGGATTGAGAAGAGTATTGCTGGCCAAGGGAAGGACATGGAACATTTACAAAGATTCAGAAAGGGAAGGGATTTGGAAAAATTGGGAGGATATTCTGTGATAGAGTGAAGGGAGATTGGTGAGAGACAAGGATGGAGAAGTGAGCAGGTGCAGTCACGAATGTGCTAAACATTACATTAAGAAGTTTGTTCTTTACTTTTGTTGCTATTGTTCTATTACATGTTAATGTCTGAGGAGCTGCAAAGAAGATGGTTCAATATTCCAATGGTAGAAGTGACCCTTATTTATAAAGAGAAGAAGGCTAAAGCAGTCTCAAAATTTATAATAGTCTAATACAGTATTTCTCAACTTTTAAAAAATGCATTGCCCCTCTCCCCAGAGGATGTTTAGACATTTTTCCCTATTTATCACCCTATGAAATGTTGACATTAAAGATATACTATGTATATACTTTATATGTAAACATATTTATCCTTTCTAAATTAAAAGAGTAAACATTTTTGTATGCCTCCAACCCCCAAGTAACTAATTTTTATCCACTGGGGGCTGTATCCCCTTGGTTGGGAATATATGCTCTAATAAATTGGAGTCTGATGTAGGAGCAGGTATAGATGTTAATATTTTTGTAATTCCCCACATTTCCTTTCAAAATGCAACTATTTGGAATGAGGAAGTTCTATCACTCTACAGATATTTTTTGAGCACATACTGTTTACCAAGCCATATTTTAGGAACTGAGACTACAGCAGTGAGTGAAACTGTCAAAAATCCCACCCCTCATGAAGATTACATTCTTCTGCAATCTATATATAATTGTTTCACTCTTGGATCCAAACTATGTAATGCCTGCCATTAAAACTGCTCCACAAGAGATTATCTTTAGACTTTTTATTAAAACAGGTCTTGGCATCACTTCAAGCCTGAAAATATGCTTACAGAATTAAAAACCTGCCTGATGCTGATGCAGGGAGAAAATCAGAGGAGCAAGAAAATAGCACTTTTTTCTGTAAATAGATTTTATTAGTGGGAAAATCTGTATTACACATATATCAAAGTATCAAAAATTGCACAACAGGGCTGCAACCTACTCATCTCACAACCACTACCGTTTGCCTTTTTCTGAATAAACATATGGGCTCCGGTGTTTCTACGTCAGTGTTTAGTCTGCACACTTCCCTAGGAGTCCTGGGCATGGGGTATATCCTGGAACAGATCAGAAATGCCTTTTCAGCAGTGTCCAGTAAAATGTGAAAAATAGCGCTTAAATTCAGCATAATAGCAATTTCCAGCCCCATTCCACAAGAACCAACAGGAATCCACCTCACTCAGGATTTTGCAGGCATCCTGGTATCTTACCTGGCACCAGTGGGAAGGCCACTGGGAAGACTAGTTGCTGCCCTGCACTGGCCAGGCTGAGAGAACTCTGGTCCCACCCACATGATCCCTGGAGGTTCAGATGTTCTGCCATCCCTCGGCCACTCCTGGAGAAGGAAAACTTTGGTGAGGGTAGAGTGCTATAACCATTTCATTTTAAAGCCTTAACCCCTCCTGGGGACACTGGCAGGAAAATGGTCTCTAGACTTCGTAGGAGGCCCAGATCTTTTGTCTACCACCCCCCACCCATCCCAATGGGAAAATATCTCTTCTGCTTCCTTCCTTCCCTAGCACATCTGGCACAGTTCATTCATTGAGCTTCAATAAGATTACAAAAGACAGGGATCCCCCCTGCTGTTAGGCTACTGCTGCTTCATTCTCAAAATCTCTAAGCCAAGTAATTACAAAGCCAAAGAACTTGTTTGAAATGATGACAAAAGGAGTCAGGGTGGGAGATATGAAGAAAGAAACAAGTTATGAGGGAAGAAACAATCTTTCAGTCTATTGCTCTGCTACTCTGAATTCTCTTTATTTTATACTCATCTTATAGAAAACTATTCAAAACAGCCAGCCAATCTAGACCAGATAAAGAATGAAGAGCAAATGCCATCATCCTTGGACTATCCCAGAGGGTGGTTCTTCAGATCCCACCTACTTGTGCCCCCCTTCCCCTGCCCCCAGCCTTTTTTTTTTTTCTGAAAGATCTAGCTGGGGGCTTAAGGGAGACTCTAAATTAGACTGGATAAATAATAGGATTTGCTCTTGTGTTTTTGAAAACTCCTATTTTAAGTGAGTACCACACCCAGTATGGGAATAGTCACTGGTGATCCTGCAATGAGCAGGGTGTTCAGAAGCCTTGTCTTCACTGGGATTACAGTGGAAGCCTGGTCTCCTACTTCTGTCTCAAATGTACCTTACAGACTTCAGGACCATCACTGGACAGCGCTGATTTAGTCAAGACTTGCTACCCTCCTATTGGGCTAGCAGACTTTTCATGCTTGCCTTAAAGAAAATTAGTTTTACCATTTAAAAAAGGAAAATAAAATATTATCTGTTTTTTCTTATTACTTTTTCTAATTAATTAGGAATGGTAGTCATTCATTGTCTATCCCGCGCTCTCTTTAACTTTTTTGGAGATGGGATTTTGCTGTTGCCCAGGCTGGAGTGCAATGGCATGATCGTAGCTCACATTCTTTGGCTCAAGTGACTTCCCGCCTCAGCATCCTGAGTAGCTGGGACTATAGGCATGTGCTACCATAACCAGCTAATTTTTATTTTATTTTGTAGAGATGGTATCTTGCTATGCTGCCCAGCTACTCCTGGCCTCAGCAGTCTTCCTGACTCAGCCTCTCAAAGTGCTACAATTACAAGCATGAACCTGGCCTGATTCTCAGTCTTCTAAATACCTTTTTTACATCTTATTGGGAGAGAAATTGTGGTTCATCATTGACTGAAAATTCCAATCTTAATAATACCCAAAACTTCTTAGCCGTAAAAGGTGAAATGTTTTTCAGTAAAGCTGATCTCAAAGTTCTTTGATGGGTTTCCAATCCAGTCTCATTGTTCCAGAGCTATAAAGGAGATTATATAAATGTGGGAACATATTAATTTTTAGCTACTCTAATCAGCTTTGTGTTGTATTTTGGAAATAGAAGCCAGTAACAAAAATTCACACTTTTTGATAGAACTTTCCACCAGATACCATTAGGCTGACCTAGAGACAAGGAAGTACGCTAGAAAAATGAAACTGATCATGGACAAGAATAGGAAATCCTGTAAGTGGAAAAATTAAGATAGAGATTTAGCATGTTTGGGGTGAGTTTCCTGCCATGAGACATATGTGAGGAAAGATTAAATTACTTCTTGTAAAAGAGTTACTTGAGTTGGATTAGATTATGTTTCTCAAACTGTGGTCATTTCTGTACCTCCTTCACTGTTTTTTATTTGGTTGGGTACCTCCTCTATTATAAAGTGTCTTACAGGATGGGATTTGGAGGGGCCTTCTCTTTTTGTAACTCGTCATGGCACACAACACATGATTATGCACATAGTGGGTTCTCCAAAAATAGCAGATTTCTTCTGATTATGGGGGTGGGTAGATGTTGGGTTATAGTTAGGATCTCCTAGACCCTGGGAATGTATAATAAAGGTATCTACTATAAAAATGAATGGTGTTAGGCTTAGAACTGAGGATGATTCTATCTATTAATATCACTGAATGCTGTTACCTAATAAACTGAAATCAAAGTGACATCAATAAGAAACCCAGCAGTACCCACAAGGATATTACTTTTGTGTATATTGAAGATTGGGCTACCCTTAGCTATTATCCTAATGACTATGAGTATAAAGCCTGAATTGGAAAGACTTGAATTCAAATTCCTAGTTCTGTCATTAACTAGCTGTGTGATTTTGAGCAAGTTACTTACCAACAAATTTGCTCACTTGTAAAATAAGGAAAATAATAACTATCTCATAGGATTATTGAAGAGATGACATGGGATAATTTATATATAGTGCTTAATACATGAGATATAGTGTACATTCTGGATAAATGTTGAGTTTTAAAATAAATCACCAAGGAAAGCTTTATTTTTTGTTACTTAAGGTATTTTTAAATTACTATTGGTGTTTCTAAAAGATTATAGAAAATTAGAACATACAGGCCAGGCACAGTGGTTCATGCCTGTAATCCCAGCACTTTAGGAGGCTGAGGCAGGTGGACCACCTGAGGTCAGGAGTTTGAGACCACCCTGGCCACCATAGTGAAACCCCATCACTACTAAAAATGCAATAATTAGGTATGGTGGTGGGCACCTGTAATCTCAGCTACTCAGGAGGCTGAGGTAGTAGAATCACTTGAATCTGGGAGGCGGAGGTTGCAGTGAGCTGAGATCATGCCATTGCACTCCAGCCTGGAAGACAAGAGCAAAAAAACTCATCTCCAAAAAAGAAAATTAGAAAGTACAGATAAGAAAAAAGAAGAAAGTAGAAAGCACTCATAACTCAGACATGCAAAGATATTAAATATTAACATTTGAGTATATTTTCCCCTAGAATGTTTTCCCAATAAAATTTCCTTGAGAATTTTTTGTTATATCTACATGAGTATATGTGTATATGTGTATCAATGTGTGTGTGTGTGTGTGTGTGTGTATAACTGTTTTATGTATATATATAACAGTTATTTTAAAACAGGCTTATATATATGTATATATTTCTTCAACTGATTGTTTCAGTCAATAAAGCATAAAGCATTATGAATATTTTCCTGTAATGTTACATATTCCTCTGCAAAACTATATCATATTTCCTTATAGTGTGTTCAGTTATTTTAACATGCAACTTTAGATGGTTTTTATTTTTTCTCTTACTAACTGACATAGTGACTCTAAAGCTAAACATGTTCGCATTTACACAGTTATTTTCTTATGATGAAATCCAAGAAGTGACATAGTAATTTTTAGTGACAAAAACGAAACTGAGGTAAATTATGAAAAGCACAGAGTGTAGTAAGTCAGTCATCCATAAATGTTAAGAAAAGGGGATATAAGAAAAGAAGGAATTGTTTGAAATAGACTTGCTATTAAACCCTAAATATAATCTTTTTTAAAAATCATATTTAGGAGTTCTTGTTTGTTTTGTAATCATATCATACATGTAATCATATGCATGTAAACATATCAATGTCTTCTGACATCAGTGGGGCAAAATGTAGCATGCAGACAGATGAAGCAACTCAGTCAGTTTACAGAAGTCAGGTTTAGTGTGTGTTTCTGTGAGAAGGTTTGCCTCTCTAGCTATCAGAAATGATGACTAATAATCCAAAAGAAGAGCTAATCCATCTGTCTATTTTGGGAGGGTTGGGGGTGCCTTTGGACCTTTGCACTGTCGTCTTTCCCTTTGTTGCAGGTTTCACCTGCTGCGGGTGAGACATGTGCCATGTTCCCCAGCCCGTTGCCTCTCACACTGGGTTTGATTGCCCAGTTGGATTCTCTTGGCAGAGCTGTCTCCACGAGTGCCAGAATAGAAATATACAGATGGCACACTATCCATGGAGGAACAATGTTGACCTGCAGGAACTGTTCTGATCCACAGGCTGAAGCGCATTTATGAAGACAGGATGAGCAAAAGTACCCATTTTCCACTTAGTCATTCAACCCCGTGTGGCAGCCATACTGAACATGTTGAGGTATACAGCACAACGGCAATGCCAGACAGAAGAAGCTGCAGGAGGCTGAAATTACATAGATAACATAGGAAAGGAGGTTGGTTGGGGACTGTGCAGAGACCGTATGGTGTGTCCAGGGAGGGGCGGCTGCTGCTTATCTCAGTGGACGCTGGCAATATAAGAGTAGACACAGCATGGCCATTCCTGTTTTCATGAGAAACTAGAAACCTGGATTTTTCATTTATATATTTTGTTTTTCATATGTTATTAGAAAATAGAGGAAAACATAAGAAATAACAAAGCTTATTCGTAACGTGTGTGTACATACTCACCACACATACACACACACATATACACACACACATATTCCTGGGAGGAAAAAAACAGTGGAGAGACAAAAATAGAAATTTGATTTTTATGAACATTTCTTATTTTGTAGATTTGATTATGGGGCCACATACATAGCTTACAAATCTATAAAACAAAATTGTACTTTAAAAAGCATGAAAAAATGAGAAGAAAAAATGAAACAGTTGAACCTCACTGAGTATCATGGTAACAGCATAACTCCACAGAAAGGAGTTATTTCAAGTGACTTTGAAATTTCACAGTTTGACTGTATTTTCCTAGTAGAATATACTTTACAGATTTAGAAAACGGACAAATTTTAAATTGTTTTTTATTAACCATAATGTTAGTGCAGTAGTGGCACTGGTGTTCTGAAACTATTCCTTATGTGTTGTGAGTGAATTGAATAATCATGTTGGTATTATTCAGAAAAGGGATTTTTGGTGTAAAAGAAAGGTAGTGACATTATGAAATCCATGAGATGAGATGGAAATCTTCAAGTCTTGAATTTGAATTAAAGTTTCATGTTAAATTATGTTATTTTTACTAAGCACACACAAACACACATGCACACACACACACACGCTTAATTTTCCAGTTGTGACCAAAGAAACAAAAGCTCACCTAGTAACAATCAGTATCCAAAGCTCCCAGTTGTGATTTCTAAATACCAGTTTCCACTGAAATGAACCAGGGCTTCTTACTAAAAATGGCTGATTGCAGTCCTAGGGCAGGACTGTAGGATCACCCTGTAACATCTCATACAGAACCAAGAGGGCCATCAAAGACTACCAGCCTATATTAAAAAGATGCAGGAGTCAACTTGAAAAGACTCCTTGCCGGAAGTAGGGAAATTAGAAAATTACAGGGACAATAATTGGGCTAGAATAAAACAAATCAAAATGTTTATAGTCATTATTAAAAGGTAAAAACCTCCTTGGTTTGGAAGATACTAGATCGAAGAGGTTAGATGACCAATTCAGTGTTTTGAAGATCAACAATAAAGGAGGGAAAATCCAGCTCTGTCAATTCCTCTATAAACTATAATTTAGAGTTAACAAATAGTTAATGAGATGAAATTTCTCTGGTTAGAATTCCCAGCTAGTAAATTAAGAAGAAATAATATGATTAGGATATAATGAGTTGGTAACCTCTGGTGAAATCATGGATCCTCTGGGCAAAAGGTACATTGATGGATAACTTCACTGCAAAAAATATTATGTGCCTACTGATAGAAGAGTATCTTATGAAGTAAGTAAAAAAAAAAATGCCCCCTATCCCACCTCAAAGATGTTCATGTATAATCTCAGAACCCATGAATATACTACATTATATGGAAAAGGGGAACTGAGATTGCAGATAGAATTACAATTACTGATCAGGTGTTTTTAAAATGGGGAGATTATCCTGGGTTATCCAGATATGCCCAATGAAATCACAAGGGTCCTTGAAAATAGAAAAAGGGTGCAGAAGATTCAGTGTCAGAGTGATTTTATGTGAGAAAAACTCAGTCAGCCACTGCTGACTTTGAAGATGGAAATGGGGCCGTGAGCGCAGGAGCCAAAAAGAGGAAGGAAACGGATTCTCCCTTTAGAGCCTCCAGAAGAGGACATAGCCTTTCTGACACCTTGATTTTAGCCCATTGTGTCCTCGTCAGACTTCTAACACGCAGAAATGTCAGATAATAAATTGGTGGTGTTTTAAACCATTTAGTTAGTTGTGTTATCTGTTACTGTAACAAAACCAATATACCCCGTTTCCTAGGATATATTCTTTCTAGAAAATTGCACCTGAATCTGATGAAGCCTCTTGATGTAACTATCAATTTATAGGAAATTGACAAACAGAGGAAGACATTATATGATGTTATGGGAATGTTTAGCAAAATGTTAACTCTGGGAAATTTGATTTTTAAAATGACATTTTATCAAATAAAGTATATGTATATATATTTATGTATGTGTGGATGTATGAGAGAAAAATTGACTGACTGGAAATTTTAGGAAATGACCTAGTATTTTATGTAGCAAACAATTGCTGTAACGAACTTAATTCAAATCAGCAAACTATAGAGCGAAAAAACATATTAGTGAAATTTGAACATTGACACTGGGTGTTTGATATTAAGGAATGATTGTTACTTCCGGAGTATGTGTGTGGTAATGGTATCATGGTTACATTTAAACAAAGAAGAGGAGTGTAGGTTGCTGTAATGGATAACAATAGCCATAAATTGATAATGGTTGAAGATGAGTAATAAGTACATACGTGTTTACTATCTGTTCTTTCTACTTTGGGATATATTATTTCCATTACAAAATATTAGCAACTAACTTGACTTTTTTTTTTTAATATTAGCAACTAACTTGACTCTTTAAATGTTTTGTGACTCAAACACACATGTCCAAAGTCTGGATTTAATTAGCAAACGGCCAGCTTGAAATCTCTTTAGAGTTTTGGAAATAGGATCTTTCACTTTTCCTGGAGAATTATCCTTTTCTCTCCTCCTACTTTTCTCCCTCCATTCTTTCTGTGCTGCCTAGCAAAAACAGCCTCCCCCATCTGTGTATGTGCATGACTAGGGGGCATTACAAATTGCTTGGAATAGAATTTTCTTAGAATGAGTAAAAAAGGTAATATGCATAACTGCACTGAAAATACCTCCTAGTATTTTACATTTTCTTTGGATACCCACCCTCATTCCATACCTTCAAAAAAAAAAAGGCAGTAACTTTCTGTTTTTGACAGCTTGAGGTATTTTGAAATTTTGGCTGATCATATCTTCCTTGTGATCTCTGTGTTCTATTTCAGGATGGAATGGGAAACTTGAGGATTACAGAAAAAGGTCTAAAGCTAGAAGGAGACTCCGAATTCTTACAACCTCTCTACGCCAAAGAAATCCAGTCCCGACCAGTAAGTTTCTGCTGAGAGAAGGCATTATTGTTGCTCTAGAATCTAAATCTAGAGGAATTGATCTTGCTATCAGCTGAGTACAGAGGATTGGGGTGGGGAATAATACTGGTAGTAAGATGAACTCACTTTCACTTCTGAATCTGAGTATCATCACAGCAGTGGTGCTGTTGGCAAGTGAGATGACCTCTCTGAGCCTCTTTTCATTCCTGCTGAATAGAAGGTAACAACTTCTGCTGCCCAACTTTATAGATTGTGCTGCAAATAAGGCAAGACAGTAAATGTGGAGAAGCTATAAATACTGTATGAATACAAGATAATATTGCTGTTTATTTTATTCATCAAGTGCTTCAAAGCCAATTTTAGAAACATAGAACTAAAGAA
This sequence comes from Cheracebus regulus, assembly GCA_963574635.1. Classification (NCBI taxonomy): domain Eukaryota; kingdom Metazoa; phylum Chordata; class Mammalia; order Primates; family Pitheciidae; genus Cheracebus; species Cheracebus regulus. The sequence goes on along the minus strand of CAUYQU010093493.1, from coordinate 47,776 downwards.
CTAGAATTTTGATTTTCATTAAGACTTTACACTATGTAGCCAGGGTTGGTTAGAATCAATTCAATATCAAGCTGAGTGGGGTGGCTCACTCCTGTAATCCCAGCATTTTGGGAGGCCAAGGTGGGCAGATCACGTGAGGTAGTAGTTTGAGACCAGCCTGGACAACATAGTGAAACCCCGTCTCTACTAAAAATATAAAAATGTGCCAAGTGTAGTGCTGGGCACCTGTAGTTTCAGCTACTGGGGAGACCAAGGCAGGATAATTACTTGAACCCAGGAGGTGGAGGCTGCAGTGAGTCGAGATCATGCCACTGCACTCTAGCCTGGGTGACAGAGTGAGACTCCATGTCAAAAAAAAAAGAAAGAGAGAGAAAAAGAATTCAATATCAGTAGCTACATTCTGAAATGATATTTAAATAATCATGACAGAGAATATACCCTGTTCTAGGCACATTGCTGCTTTGCATGCAGTATCATTATCTAATTTATGTTCACAGATTTATCCACTGGGGTGGGGACTATTGTTGCCTCTCTTTTATAGATTAAAGAATTAAGGCTTGGAGAAGTTTCATGTCAAAGCTTCATACTTGTAGCAGGACAAAGATTTCAAGACTTCTCTGTTAACCATTATTTCCTACTTAAGCTTTTTCTTTCATTCCTTCTTTCCCTTTTTATTGCTGTAGCAGTGATTCCTACATATATACCTTGCCTTTATTAACCGCTGTTATCCAAATTGGGGTATTTTTTAGTAATTTTGGTTTTTGATTGTTTGGTTTCATTTATTTAGTTTTTATTTTTGGTTTTTAGTGGGGTGGTAGAATTTGCTGGTTGAAAAGGATTATTAATGCATATGCTCTGCCTCGGATTGATCCCCCCTTCACCTGTGAGCAAGGCGTGGTGTGAAAGTTCCCCCAAAGCATTACTTGCACTGTGTGCATTGATTAGCATAATTATTGAAATTCAGCAACTTGGTGCAGCGGTTAATTTTATCTGAATGTTATCCAAAGTCTTGAATTGTAGCGAACAGGAGCCACTACTAAATTGCAATTAAGTTTATTTTCTTGTGTGCTTACTAAAAGAGAGAGAGCCAGGATGCTAAAACCATCAAAAATAGCAAATGAATTTAGCCATATAATGATTATTCATAAGATGTAACTGGAACCTATAGCACATTGGCTTGGGTACTTAAAATATGCAGAGTATTATGAATATATTTACTGTCATTGAGAAATCTATACCCTAGAAGGAGTGATAAGATGACCCTGTAATGTCAAGAGTCTGATGATAATTCTGTCTTGGAATGAACAGAGAGAGTTTTAAGTATTTAAAAAATTCCTGTTATATGCATTGCTCTTAATTTATATCTTGTTTTCCCAACCTGGCAGTTTGGTTAGCTGTCATAGAGCTATTTCTAGTTAACTTTAGATTGATAGTCTTACCTGTATTACACTTAACTCACTAGTTCAGTTTTGTCATTTCCTTCTATGGATGTTGACATACCTTTTCTTTAAAGGGCCAGAAAGTAAATATTTTAGTTTTATCTTAAAGTTTGTTTTCTTTTTAACAGCTCTTAAAACATAAACAGCATTCTTGGTTTGGGAGTCATACAAAAATAGGCCAAGGCTGTCATTCACCAACCCTTCTAATCTTCATTAGGAATAATTCCATAAATTATATAAATGCTCTTATTAGACTGGATGTGGTCAAAGGAGTAGATTTTAAGAACATAAGGACAATAGTTGATATGTGTTGAGTAAAACATCCTGAAATAAGATTCCTTGGTATAGAGTTAGTCATGTCAAGGTATTGAGAAATATGTTTTAGAAGACTTGAAAACAGGGTACTGGGTGCATCTGTTGAGTCTATATGCAGGAATTGATGTCTAGCAAATGTGTTAACTAGCCTATCTGGAACTGACAACTGATCCCAATTGAGAGATACACCTGCTTGTAAGATTAAAAAGTAATGATTACTTACTTGTATATTTCCTTACTTTAATATTGAAATATATGAGTTATATGCAATGCTTTCAAATCACTGTTTAAAGAAAATAAGCCCTCAAATTCACTATTTTCCATTGTTTTTAATAACTTTAAAAAAAAATAAATATTAAAGTTTTATAGCCTAATATGTTTCTAATAACAATAAATATCTTCTAACTGAAGGAAAAAAGGCACGCAGATATGCATACATAACAAAATGCATAAGTCATATGAGCTCTACCTGAAACTTGTGCCCAAATTCATTCACTCTTCTGCATCGCACTCGCACACCACACCCTAGGTCAAGCCTCCATTTTCACCTACACTACTGCAATCGTCTCTTCACTGTCTGCTGCCTTATGCTTTTATAACTCACTATCCAAATCATAGCTAAAGTCGTCTTCAAAATGTCAAGTCAGTCTACCTCTTTGCAAAAGATTTCCCATTGATTTTCTATTGCATCTGGAATAAAATCTAAAATTCTCACTAAAGTCCTATAAAATACATAAAATAGATATTTTCACTGAGGGCTCCTTCTGGTCATCTTTGAGTCAGCTGAGATGTCACCTATTAGAAAAATCTCTTTCACTCAATCAGTCTTTAGCACAATAGCCGTATAGAAACAGCACTTTGGTTTTTATTCCTTATAACTTGTCATTCTTTCACATTTTTATTTGTTTATATGTTTGGAAGATCAGGTGATTGTCTGGATTTTCCCCACTGTATTCCTCAGACCTCTTACTGTGTCTAGCACATAGTATATGCTCAGTAGATGTTTGAGAAACTGAACCAGTGAATCACTAAAAATGAAAATGTTTCTTTATTCTCAGAGGCAAGCACTGTTAACAGTTTACTGTTTTATCAAACATTTTCCATGCATATGTATTTTTTAACAAAACCATACATTGCATACTGTTCTGTACTGATGCAGTGATAGTCTCCTGAGATTATAATACCATATGTAATTTTACTGCACTTTTTCCATGTTTAGATAGACAGATACTTCCCACTGTGTTCCAATTGCCTACAGTATTCAGTGCAGGAACATGCCATACAGGTTTGTAGCCTAGAAGGAATAGACTATACTATTTAGCCTAGGTGTGTAATAGGATATACCATCTAGGTTTGTATATGGACACTCTATGATGTTCACACAATGATAAAATCACCCAAAGACATATATCTTGTAATATATCCTCATCAAGTAAAGCATGACTATATTAATTATTTTTTATATCTTACATTAAAAATGTTAACACCTTTCTTGAAGAATACTTCTGATAAGTTACAATCTGATAAGTTATAAAATATGTCTATGCACATGAAACCACCAGAATCAAGATAACAAATGTATCCGTCACCCTTGAGAATTTCTCCTTGCCCTATTTTAATCCCCCCATCCTGCTGCATCCATCCTACTTTGCCACCCGTGTTCATTTCCTAGAACTTTATATAAATGTCATTATACAGTAAGAGCATCTAAATAATTTTAACCATACATTGTCAGTTTTTAAAGATCTTTTTTGTTTTTTTGTTTGTTTTGTTTTGTTTTTGTTTTGTTTTGTATTGCTTTGGTTTTTTTATAAGAGAAAAAAAGAAAGAGAAAAAGTGGGAGAGAGAACAGAATTCTTGCTCTCTTGCCCAGGCTGGAATGCAATCTTAAAAAGGTATTAAAAACCTCTTTTATGCCGTCAATTATACTTAACAACAGAGACAGAAAGGAATACGGGAAGAAAATAACAAACAAACAGTCAACCAATATTTCATTTAGGTCTGTGAGATACTATGTAAATACTAAAGAGTAATTCACTTTCCGTTGTATAGTCACTTTCAGAATGGGTGTAATATAAATTAACAATGCGATGTCAAAATCTCCCGCCATTATTGTGCAGGAGTCCAAATCTCTTTGTAACTCAATAAAAACTTGCCTTATGTATCTGGGTGCTCCTATATTAGGTACATATATATTTATAATCATTAACTCCTATTGTTACATTGATCCTTCTACCATTATGTAATGTCCTTCTTTGTTTCTTTTAGTCTTTATTACTATTAAAGTCTATTTTATCAGAGACAAGAGTTACAACTCTTGCTTTTTTTTTTCTCTCTCTATTTAATTAGTAAATCTTCCTCCATCTGTTTATTTTAAGTCTTTGTGTATCGTTGCAAGTTGCATCTGGATACTACGTACCAATGGATTTTAACTTTTTATTCAATTTGCCTGTCTGTGACTTTAATTAGGGCATTGTATCCATTTCAGTTTAGAATTAATATTTGTGAGTTCAATATTGTAATTTAATGCTGACTGGCTTTTTTGCCCGTTAGCTGATGTAAATTCTTCATTATGGAGATACTCTTTACATTTTGGTGAATTTTTGAGATGACTGATACTGGTTGTTCCTTTCTGTTAGTAGTGCTTCTTTCAGAAGATCTTGTAAAACAGGCCTGGTGGTGATGAAATCTCTGAGTGCTTGCTTGTTCATGAAAAATTTTATTTTTCCTTCGTTTATAAAACTTAATTTGGCAGGATATGAGATTCTGGATTGAAAATTCTTTTCTTTAAGAATATTGAATATTGACCCCCACTCTCTTCTAGATTGTAGGATTTCTGCTGAGAGGTCTGCTGTGAGTCTGATAAGCTTCCATTTATAGGTAATCTGACCTTTCTTTCTAGCTGCCCTTAAAATTTTCTCCTTTATTTCAACCCTAGTAAATCTAGCAATTATATGTCTTGGAGTTGGTCTACTTGAGGAATATCTTTGTGGTGTTCTCCGGATTACCTGGAATTGAGTATCATCCTGCCTTACTAGGTTAGGAAAGTTTTCCTGAATAATATCTTGATCAATATTTTCCAACTTGGATTCATTCTCTTCACGACATTCAGGTACACTGATCAATCATAAATTAGGTCTTTTCACATAGTCCCATATTTCCTGGAGATTTTGCTCATTCCTTTTTACTCTTTGTTCTCAAATCTTGTCTTCTCGTTTCATTTCATTAAGTAGGTCTTCGACCTCTGATATCTTTTCTTCTGCTTGATCAATTCGACTGTTAAAACCTGTGCATACTTCGTGAAGTTCTCTTATTGTGTTCTTCAGTTCCAATAATTCACTTATATTTGTTTCTAAATTGTCTATTCTCATTAGGATTTCATCAAACCTTTTTTCAAGGTTCTTAGTTTCTTTGCAGGGGCTAGAATATGTTCTTTTAACTCAAAAAAGTTCCTTATCATCCACCTTCTGAAGTCTATTTCTGTTATTGGAATGCACTCGTTCTCCATCAGGCCTTGTTCCCTTGATGGTGAAGAACTGTGATCCCCTGTAGAAGGAGAAGCATTCTGCTTCTGGATATTCTCAGCTTTTTTATGCTGGTTCCTTCCCCTCATTGTAATTTTATCCACCTGTCGTCTCTGTAATTACCTACTTTCAATTTAGGTCTCTGAGTGGACATCCAACTTGTTGATTCCCAACGCTGAAATCTGAGCAACCCACTGTGCCGGCTAAAACCTCGGCATTAAGATTCATGGTGCTTTTCTCCTTGGGGGATCTCCGGTCTGGCTTCTCTCTTGAATCCTTATTTCAATCATGTAAATGGGTGACTCGCCTTCCCGGAGATCCAAAGGTTGATCAAAAGGGAATCTAGTCCTGTTTACTCTGTACCGAGAACCGCCGCACCGAAGCACCAGCAAAACTGCCATGCCGGCCACAAGAGTCGCGCTGGCGATCTGTGGGGCTCCTCCACTGGGAATCCTAGTCTGTAAGCAACAAAAATTCTTCTGAAAATGTGGGGTCCTCTTGTTTGGTGTGCTTTTTCTGGGAGCTACAATCCTGAGCCGCTAGTAGTTGGCCATCTTGGATCTCTCCTTTAAAGATCTTTTTAAAAACCGTCTGTTTAATGTCTAACTTAAGAATATGATTTTTTTTTTTTTTTTTTTTTGCCTGCAGTAGGGCTATGTCTTGATTTTCTGAGGAGAGCTATTAGAAGTAGTTCAGGCCGTAAACCTTTAATATTTCCCTTCTGGATAACATCAAAGCACAAAGAATGGAATAGAGAATAACATATTAGGTGTGACATTGAAGGAAGAATTAGTCTTTCTTTGATATGTCACAAAAACTGAAATCAAGTGTGTTGGCGTGAAAAGGTAAAGATTTCTAAGATGGTGATTCAGTCCTTAGGGCTTGTCTCTCCTTAAGCACCAGGGTCATTGCCAGCTGAAAAAAAACTGAGGTTCTGGTATTAAAGAAGGTGGGAGGAATTAGTGGTTGGCAGGCAGGATCTGCCATGTTTTCTGAGTCATAACCTCACATGATGCTCACATGAACCTCACATGTGGTTTTCAGCGCCTTTCCATTCACCACTTTGTTATCTTCAGCTTACTAGTTGTTTTCTGATGTATCTGACTGTTTTCTGTAGACTACCTCTGGGGTACTCTCATTTGCAGAATCATCTGCAGTATCATTTCTATTAGATCACAGCTGCCTCCATTTTATGGGGTATCACCTTCTTCTTTTCCTACTGAAAAGAGATCAGTGTCCAGTTGAACAAGATTAGTCAACTACTCAAAGTGAGGACAACTAATGAAGCAACACTTAACTTCATTGTGGTTCTGTGTTTCACGGATCTGAGAGGAAATGAGATTAGTTAAGCAGTCCACACAATGTTCAATACTGTATCTGATTTCATTACTGAAGGTTGCAACCCTAGTAAAGTAACTACAAATTGATTAGTGTGATATCAATCACTTAGGAAGCTAAATTAATGAGAAATGTTCATCTTTATAAAGATTTCCATCTGGGAGTTGAATGAAACCCCAGGACATTCTAGCTTTCAGCCACATGATGTATAGCTTCTAAGTGGTAAAGTATCATGCCATCCAGAAAACAGATTTAGAAGGACACATGCTAAATTAAGTATTCAACCATGACATCCAAAGACAGTGTGTCTTAGAAATACCACTTGAGTGCATTAGCACAGAAATTTGTAAAGTTAAGGGATTTAATGCTATAAAACTCTGTATTTAAATGCTCATTTCAATGTGATTGGATATCTTTTCAGTTGTTAAGTACAGCTACAAGTTTTTGGCAGGAACTACTAGTAGATAGAATGAATATATGAATGAATGAATGAGTACTAAGGTAACCTTTATGACTACTTTGTGCGTAAAGGTCTCTTTAGTACTCATTCATTCATTCTTAGACAAAAGTGGCACATTCCTACTTCTTCAGAGAGGATTTTTACCTTGCATCTTATGGAACTGAGATTAGATGATGCTTTTGCACAACTTAATGTGAACTAGCAAAGGAAAGGAAATTAGCATTTATTAAGCCCCTATTATTGTTCCACATCTACAGCAATAGGAAAGTTGTATAATGACTATTCCTCATGTTCACCTGAAACTACATTTGAGCGTGGGTATAGGGCTCTTAGCCCATTGCTGTATTGAATTTGGGCATTTAGGAAAGGAGAGAGTAGAAAGAAAATTTGGATGGATCCAAAAAATTTACTAAGGAGAATAAAGTGGAAAATTATCATGTAAATATTGAGAATATTTATATGTCTTTTAAAATATTTTATCCTGTAAAAAAACTTGACTATACCTATCTTAAGATATTCTTATGTATAAAAACCAGCATATAGAATTACAAAGTCATATATAAATAAGGATTTTAGAATTGCTTATACCAAGAGGCAGTGTAACACCATAGTTTTGAGCATGTGCTGTCTTGTTGGACTTGGGTGGCAACTAGTGCTACCATCTGCTCAGTGAGAGCAATCTTTGAACAATTGTTTAATGTACAAATGCTTGTTTTTTCACCTGCACAACTGAGATATTAACACCTACATCATGTGTGGTTATAAGTAAAATGTTTTTTGACTGTTAATACAGAACTTGACATGAAGTAAGTGTCCAGACATGGTAACTGCTACCCTCATCCCTTCCGACAATGATGATAATGGTGCCGATTTTCACATCATCATCTAGTCCAAATCTCATCTGATGTTTGAACTTCCTATGAACCAAATGGTCTGGCATCCTCTGCTTGGATATCTTCTTAATGACAGACTTACCACTCTCAAGGAAAACCCATTTTATATTCAGTAGCTTTTAGTTTAACATTTTTCCTTTACTGAGTTAACCTCCTTCTAAAATTTGACTTACTTTTCTCTCATTCTTAAAAATTTTTGCTGGGTCTAGCATTCTTGGTACTGTCTTTCTGAAAAAATAGTTTGATATTTTTTCAAGTACTTTAAAAATGTTTATATACTCTCAGTAATGACATTTTCACTCATTTTATAACATAGCAAAAACAAAATAAAATATTTAAAGATTAAAAAACACACAGAGGGGCCAAGATGGTCGATCAGAAGCAGCTGCAGTTGGCAGCTCCCACAGAGAAGAATGAAAAAGGTGTGTGAATCCTGCACCTTCAGCTGAGGTATCCAAGTTCTCTAATTGGGACTGACTAGGTGGTTGGTGTGACCCATAGATAGTGAGGACAAGCAGGGTGGAGTGATGGCCCACCCAGGAGCCACATGGGGCACCCCCAGCTGAAGGAGATGGTGCATGATGTGCTACCCTGACCAGGAAACCAAGCTTTTTCCACTTATCTGTGCAACCCATGGATCAGGAGATACCCTTGTGAGCCCCTGCCACCAGGGTCTTAGGACCCAAGCACAGAGCTGTACAGACTCTCTGCAGCTGCTTGAGTTGTGGCCAGCAGCAGCAAACTGGAGACTGCCTGAGATGACCGAGTTCCCAGTGGGGAGAGGTGGCTGCCATAATTGTGCCCCATTCGTTTTTACCTACTGGTGTCCTGAAAACTAGGCAGTTTGGACTGGAAATAATTCCCCACAATGCAGTGTAGCAGCTGTTGCAGATTGTGGCCAGACTGCTCCTTTAGGTGGGGCCTGGATCTATCCCTATTCACCAGGCAGGGTCTCCCTGCAGGAATTTCTGCAACTCTAGCCAGACAGAACTCCAATCAACCGGGGATGAACCCCCAGGGAGAGGGTCAGCTGTGGTTTCCAGGCTAAGCAGTTAGTCAGTCTTTTCTGCCTGCTGGCTCTGAAGAGACCAGGCAGTCTGGACAAGGGAGATTCCCCTCAGCACAGAACACCTGCTCTGCCAAGGGGCAGACAGAGTGATTCATTGAGGAGTCCCTGATCCCATGCCTCCTGACTAGGTGAGACCATACGACCCCCCAAGAGGGGTTGCCAGATATTTTATGCAGAAGCATTTCAGCCAGCTTCACGTCACTACTTCTCTGGGACAGAGCTCCCAGAGGAAGAAGCAGGGAGCCATCTGTGCTCTTCTGCAGCCTCCACTGGTGACATCTCCAGGTGCCAGAGGGACCCAAGTGAATAGGGTCTGGAGTGGACCCCCAGCAAACTGCAGCAGCTCTATGGAAGAGGGGCATGACTGTTAAAAGAAAAACAATCAGAAAGCAACAACAACAACATCAACAACAAAAAAAATACCCACAAAACCCTTTCCAAAGTTTAGCAGCCTCAAAGATCAAAGGTAGATAAGTTCACTAAGATGAGGAAGAATCAATGCAAAGAGCCGAAAACTCAAAAAGCCAGAATGCCTCATCTCCTCCAAATGATTGCAACACCTCTCCAGCAAGGGCACAGAATGGGGCTGAGGCTGAGATGGATGAACTGACATAAGTAGGCTCAAGAAGGTGGTTAATAATGGGCTGGGCACAGTGGCTCATGCCTGTAATCCCAGCATTTTGGGAGGCCAAGGCAGGCAGATCACCTGAGGTCAGGAGTTCGAGACCATCCTAGTCGACATACCAAAACCCGTCTCTACTAAAAATACAAAAATTAGCCAGCTGTGGTGGCATGTGCCAGTAGTTCCAGCTACTCAGGAAGGCTGAGGCAGGAGAATCACTTGAACCCGAATAGTGGAGGTTGTAGTGAGCTGAGATCACACCACTGCCCTCTAGCCTGGGTGACAGAGTGAGAGTCCATCTCAAAAAAGAAGGTAATAGTGAACTTCTTTGAACTAAAGGAGAATGTCCTAACCCAGTGCAAGAAAGCTAAAACCATGATAAAACATTACAGAAGCTGTTAACCAGAATAACTAGTTTAGAGAGGAACATAATTGACCTGATGGAGCTGAAAATCAACACAAGAACTTCACAGTGTAGCCACGAGTATCAGTAGTGAAACAGACTAAGTGGAAGAATCTCAGAGCTTGAATACTCTCTTACTGAAATAAGACAGGCAGACAAGATTAGAGGAAAAAAAGTGAAAAGGAACCAACAAAACTACCATGAATTATAGGATTATGTAGAAAGAATGAATCTATGAATGATTGAGGTACCTGAAAGAGACAGGGAGAATGGAACCAAGTTGGAAAAGATACTTCAGGATATCATCCTGGAGAACTTCTCCAACCTAGCAAGACAGGCCAACATTCAAATTCAGGAAATCCAAAGAACCCCAGTAAGATACTCCATGAGAAGATCAACTCCAAGACACATACTCATCAGATTTTCCAAAGTCAAAATGAAGAAAATGTTTAGAGCAGCCAAAAAGAAAGGGTAGGTCACCTACAAAAACAAGCCCATCAGACTAAAAGCAAACCCCTCAGCAGAAACCATATAAGCCAGAAGAGATTGGGGGCCAATTTTCAACAACTTAAAAGAATTTCCAACCCAGAATTTTGTATCTGGCCAAACTAAACTTCATAAGTGAAGGAGAAATAAAATCCTTTTCAGACAAGCAAATGCTGAGGGAATTTGTCACCACCATACCTGCCTTGCAAGAGCTCCTGAAGGGAGCACTAACTATGGAGAGGAAAAATTGTTACCAGCCACTGCAAAATCATACTGAAGTACAAAGACCAATGACACCGTGAAGTAGCTACACCAACAAAACTGCAAAATAACCAGTTAGCATTATGATGACAGGTTCAAATTCATACAGAGCAATATTAACCTTAAATGTAAATGGGCTAATTGCCCCAATTAAAAGACACAGAATAGCAAGCTGGATAGAGTCAAGACCCATCAATGTGCTGTATTCAAGAGACCCATCTCACATGCAAAGACGCACAAAGGCTCAAAATAAAGGGATGGAGGAAAATTTATCAAGCAAATGGAAAACAGAGAAAAGCAGGAGTTGCAATCCTAGTTTTTGACAAAACAGAAGGTTAAAAAAGACAAAGAAGGCATTACATAATGACAGAGGGTTCAGTTCAACGAGAAGATCTAACTATCCTAAATATATATGCACCCAAATACAGGAGCACCCAGATTCATAAAACAAGTTATTAGAGACCTACAAAGAGATTTATATCTCCACACAATAATTGCGTGAGACTTTCACACCCATTGTCAATATTAGACAGATCGTCAAGACAGAAAATTAGCAGAAATATTTAGGACTTCACATCAGACAGCTGACTTCTATCTACCAGAGGTACAAAGAGAAGCTGGTACCATTTCTTCTGAAACTATTCCAAACAATTGAAAACTGAGCTCTGGATCAAGTGGACCTTATAGAAATCTCCAGAACTCTCCATCCACAAACAACAGAATATACATTCTTCTTGGTACCACATGACACTTACTGTAAAAGTGATCTAAAATTGATAAAATTCAAATTATGATTGCAAGTAAAACACTCCTCAGCAAATGCAAAAATAACTGAAATCATTAACAGTCTCTCAGACTACACCTTAATCAAATTAGAACTCAAGATTAAGAAACTCACTAAAAAACACACAACTGCATGGAAATTGAACAACCTGCTCCTGAATGACTCCTGGGTAAATAATGAAATTTAGGCAGATATCAAGTTCTTTGAAACCAATGAGAACAAAGGGGCAATGTACCAGAATCTCTGGGATGCAGTTAAAGCAGTGATAACAGGGAAATTTATAACACTAAATGTCCACATCAGAAAGCTAGAAAGATCTCAAATTAACATCCTAACATCACATCAAAAATAACTAGAGAACCAAGAGCAATCAAACCCCTAAGCTAGCAGACAAGAAATAATCAAAGTCAGAGCAGAACTGAAGGAGACAGAAACACACAAAAAAATTCAAAAAAATCAAATGACTTCTAAGCATTCCTCAAGTTATTCCTCTTTTCCTTTGTTCTCCTCTGCCTTTACCTCTTTAGAAAATTTCCAAGTTTTTAGCCAATCCAGTCAAACATAGAATGTGAGGTGCCATTCCAGCCCATGGAAACTGAACACAGCAGCAGGGCAATTGCATCAGGTCATGAAAATTATAAGAATCCCTGTCTCCTTTGTTCAGGTGTGCTCTCGTGGCAAGACTGCCGGCAAGTTGCACTCTTCCTGCAGGAAGTAAACTAGGCTTACTGAGTTAAAAAAACAAAAAAATATATGCTAGTGAGACTGTGGAGAAATAAGAAAAAAATAGATGCTAGTGAGACTGTGAAGAAATAGGCTTTTACGCTGTTGATGAGAATGTAAATTAGTTTAACCATCATGGAAGACAGTGTGGTGATTCCTCAAAGACCTAAAACTAAAAATACCATTTGTCCCAGAAATCTCATTACCAGGTATATACCTAAAAGAATATAAATTATTCTTTTATAAAGATACATGCATGTGTATGTTCATTGCAGCACTATTTACAATAGCAAAGACATGAAATCAACACAAATGCTCATCAATGATAGACTGGATAAAAAAAATGTGGTACATATACACCATGGAATACTATACAGCTGTAGAAAGGAATCAGAAAGTGTCCTCTGCAAGGATGTGGATGGAATTGGAAGCCCTTATTCTCGGCAAACTAATAGAGGAAAGAAAAGCAAACATCACATGTTCTCACAAGCAGGAGCTGAACAAGAGAACAATGGACACAGGGAGGTGAACAACACACACTGGGGCCTGTTGTTGGGGCAGCAGCAGGAGGGAGAGCATCAGGAAAAATAGTTAATGCATGCTGGGCATAATACCTAGGTGATGGGTTGGGTTGGTAGGTGCTGCAAATCACCATGGCACACATTTACCTATGTGACAAACCTGTACATCCTATACATGTACCCCAGAGCTTAAAAAAAAAAAGACAACCTCACCCACCAACACACACACACACACATCTGTGTGTACAAAAGCCTATGTAAATGTTGGTTCTTCTTAAAGTCTAAATTCTACATATAAAATGGGCCATGAGGGTATCCAAGTTTGTCTGTATTTATCAAAGTTGAGAAATATCTGTATGTTTTTTGAAACTCTGAGCCAGTCGTCTTCAACATGAATTATTAGTTTTGGATCTCTGATTTCTTTATTTAATAAGGACTGAGATTTTTAAAAATCCATTGTGATTTTAGTATGATGTAAATTGAGATTTATTCTAACATCCCTAATGACCAAGACATATCTAGAATGAAGGTTGAAAGCACCTAATAATTTCATGAGACCATTTACTTCATCTACTGGTTGGCACTAAGGCTCAAAAAGTAAGTGGGATTTACCAAATTATACCCAGATAAATTTAGAACAAAAATCCAGAATGGCAGTATTCTCCCATGTGACCAAACTGACTGTTAAGTGGTAATTTTTTCATGATGCCATGTTTAGTGTAGTAAGTGGTTACACGTGGCAATTTCCCTCTCATGAGGAATAACTCTGACTGAAACACATGTTGAATTTGTGAGACAATTCACAAGCACTGTGAAAAGGGAACTGGAAACAACAGCAGATAATGCAGCAGAACTGAGCTTAATGATGAATGATCTAATCACTGGGGTGATATTCTGTACTTAATATATTTCTTGTAAGAGTTAAGTGAAGTAATTTTAGTGGCCTGCTTTATAAAATATTAAGTGAGTTTGTGACAGAAGTTATTTGTCTCACATGGTATTTTTCTTTTACTATTAATATGTGTGCTTCTGATATTTAAAAATCTGAGAATTTCACATTTTAAAAAAATCTATGCTTTCTGATTCTTATGAAGGAACAAAAATATGGTGGAGTGGTTTGATATTCTTACGGGGTACCACTTGGGGGCAGCCTCATGTTTTGTAAACTTCATACTTGATATGGGACATGTGTTCTTCAGTTTAGCACAGTCTCACCATTCACTATTGTGTCACACCCAGTTGCTTAACTAATTTATACTATGGACCTCTGAAGTACCTTGCAGGTGCAATCCATGGTTTATGGAGTTGTGAATGTACAATATGTTTTTATTTAATGTCCTCAATAGGTTCTTAGAAACTGCAACTTTAAGCAAAACAGCATATATTAGATCCTTGAGAAACATTTTTTTGTTGAGAGTCATTTTGTTGTAACATTGGTATGGAAATAAATGGTTTTGTTACATGTTGTTTCACTTAAAGCGCAGTTTCCAAGAACCTACGCATGATGTTAAGTCAGGTCTTTATATATATACACATATATATATATGTATATATATACGTACATATATGTTTGTGTGTGTGTGTGTGTGTGTATATATATATATATTTATATATATATATATATATATATCTCACCATGCAGGAGTTAAGAACCCAGGTTGATTTCATAGGACTAATATTCACTACTAATTCACTGTTTCTTACTTCTTGTTTCTCTTTCATGACCTCTAGCTTGGGATTTTTCCCCCCTGCTTTATTGAGGTATAATTGACAGGTAAAAATTGTGTATACTTAAGGTGTATGAACTTAATGATGTTTTAATATACATCATGAAATGACTAGCATAATCAAGCTAATTAACATATTCATCACCTCACATAATTACTTTATGCATGTGGTGAGAATACCTAAGGTCTACTTTCTTAGCAAATTTCGGGTATATAATACATGATTATTAACTCTAGTCACCATGTTGTATATTAGGTCTCCAGAACTTATTCATGTTATAAATAAAACTGTGTACTCTTTTGATGAACATCGTTTCACCCACCCTACTCCTATCCTCGCTAACTACCCTTTTACTCACTGTTTTTGAGTTTGACTTTTTAAGATTCTACATAAAAGTGAGATTATGCAGTATTTGCCTTTCTGTGACTGGCTAATTTCACTTAGTTTAATGTTCTCCAGGTTCATCCATGTTGTTAGAAATGACAAGATTTCTTCTTTTAAGGTTAAATAGTATTCCATTGTGTATATATACCACATTTTCTTTGTTCATTCATCTGTCAGTGGACACTTAGATTGAATTCATATCTTGGATACTGTAAATAGTGCTACAATAAACACAGACATGCAGGTATCTCTTTGAGATAATGATTTTCTTTCCGTTGGATATATACCCAGAAGTGGGATGGCTATGTCCTATAGTAGTTCTGTTTTAATTTTTTTGAGGAGCTGCCATGCAGTTTTCCATAATAGCTGTACCAATTTACATTCCAACCAACAATACATAAAGATTCTCTTTTCTCTGCATCCTTGCAAACATTTATTTTTCATCTTTTTGATAACAGCCATTCTAAAAGGGATGAGTTCATAACACATTGTGGTTTTGATTTGCATTTCCCTAATGATTAGTGGTATTGAACACCTTTTCGTATACCTGTTGGCCATTTGTATGTCTTCTTTGGAAGAATATTTATTTAGATTCTTTGCTAATTTTTAAATTTGGGTTATTTGGTTTTATGCTCTTGGGTTGCATGAGTTCTTTATATCCATTATCAAGAAGGTAGTTTGCAAGTATGTTCTTCCATTCCATAAATTGCCTTTTCATTATGTCGATTTTTTTTATTGTGTGGAAAAGTTTTAGTTTGACGTAGTCCTACTTGTTTGCTTAGTTTTGCTTTTGATTCCTATGTTTTTGGCTCATGTAAGGAAAAAGTCATTTCGAAGACCAATGTCATAGAACTTTTTTCCTATGTTTTTCTCTAGTAGTTTTACTGTTTCTGGTCTTATGTTAAAGTTTTTACCCATTTTGAGTTGATTTTTGTGTATAGTATAAAATAAGGATGCAATTTCATTTTTGTGCATGTTAATATCCAGTTTTCTCTGTACCATTTATTAAAAAGGCTATCTTTTTACCCATCATGTGATAACTCTGTTGAAAATTAGTTGACTGTATATGCGAGGCTTTCTATTCTGTTTCATTCATCTGTATGTCTGTTCCATACTGTTTTGATTTCTATAGCTTTGTAATGTAATTTGTAATTGGGACATGTGATGCCTCCAGTTTTGTTCTTCTTGGTTTTTAAATTGTATGCAAGTTCAGTGACAGGTAGTAGTTGTCTTCGAATTTCTGGAGTCTGAAGTATGGTCCTTTAAAGCCACTCTCTACCCTGAATCTCCTAAAACATGCTTCCTTTTTGTCCTCTAACCACTAAACAATCTAAGCTGGGGAAGGAGGCTGATAAAGATGAGAAGATGTGAAGATTTGGATTCTGTGCACTGTTTATAAGGCAAAAAAGAAAATCAGAACTATCATGGGATGGCAAACACACACACAGTTGAATAGGCCCCATTGATAAATTAGTTGCAAGGAGTAAATTCATGTCTCTGGTTAGTTTAGAAACCAGATGAAGGCTGTGATGGCTTCTCCTCAGTAAGCAAAACAGCTCTAACTCCCAAGTGAACATACTGCACACAAAACAGTATTTTCCATGCCACTTGCATGGAACATGAACATCTTGCTGTCTTTAATTAAGAAGTTAACTGGACCATGAAGTATTGCCTGAGTAAATAAAAGTGATTTGTACTAAGTCAGAAGGGTGCATTAGGCCTCTTTGCATTTCTTTGCTCACACATAAATTATGGATATTATTAAAAATTGGAAGGGTCATTTATAAGCCCATATGCACTATGAAGCCAATTGCCATCCCCCAAATGTATCTGTTTTCCTGTTATAACTTATTGTGGATAATAATGTGAACCAGCTGCTTACTTTTTTTTAAACAGACACTCAAACTTTGAATAGTTCAACACATAATACTATTGTCAGTTTATTCAGGAAAACAGACATAGATATTCAAAGGCTTTTGGTTTCCATACAGTTAACATGGCTGTTGGGGATAAATTGACTGTGCATTCCTTTCTTAAATGAAACTTATGCTAGAAATGTAAGAGTTATGGAGGGCTTTGGTCAGATCTGTTATAACTATGTGAATCAGAGTTCTGGTAGAAGTGTGTTCAAACTTCACTGAGAATGTCTAATTATATGAGTTGAGGGCCACTGGGCAGATAGGATTCCTCAAATTCTTCCTCATTGCCTGTCATGGTACAGAAGGGTCTATCATTAGATTCATTTATTTGAAGGCTTCTGGATCTCTCAGTAATTTTTATTCAGCCAAGCTCATACTGTAAACACTCCTTTCACTAATACACAAACACATTTCCACAAAGGATTGGAAATAACTTAAAGAAATACATATAGTAATGTAGTCACAAAGAATATAATGGGTTAATGTCAGGAAAAAGACATAAATTCGAATTGGAGGCTAAGATGAGGGCAGGTTAATAGAATATTAGGGGAGGCCATAGCATCCCAGGAGTTTGCACTTACTAAACCTGGAGTTTGGCTATGAAGTTTTGAAAGAGAAAGACAGTGTGTTGGGCACAAACTTGTATCTGTACTTTCTAAAGATTTGGTTAAAAGGTCCTGGATGGTGGGGGGAGTTAAAACTAGCAGCCCAGTGTTACAGAAAGTACACTAGATTCAAAGTACACTAGAATCTGACTTCTCTTCTCATTGTCTTACTGATCATCATCCTAGTGAGCCCTTGAGCCAGTTACTTCTCTTTGTGTCTTGGTTTATCTGTGAACTATCTATCTGTGAAAGACGTTGGATATAATCGATGGTTTTCTGTAGCTTTTTGTTAAGTCCTGAAATATTTTTAAGCCTAATTTTACTTCAAACCCTAAAATCCAAGCACATTGGAAGGGGAGCTGCTGTAGTTGGGCAGAAGATGGTCTTGCACCTGTTGTCCTGCCCAGCCAGTCTCCATGTCACCAGCCACAGGGGGCTGAGGCCTTTACTGGGATGCCACAGACCACAATTTGAAAATGACCAAACTGGACTAACACCTAGCCTCATTTTTTCCAGGTCTGTGTTCCAAAGACATTTTCTCATGATGACCTTCCCTGACTGCCTCATCTAAAATATATCTGTGACCCAGTAGCTTTATCTTGTCATATTGTATCATAACCGATTACATATATGTTATATAATTATATATTTTTACATTTACCTGTTTATTTGTTTCGGCTATTACTATATAATCTCCCTGACAGCAGACATGGGGAAGGGCAGTACTAAGTGGTATTTGGGAGCAGGATCTGGAGCACGAACTTCCTGAATTTGAATATTTATGTTGCCATTTACTAGCCTTCTAATGTTGACCAAGTTATTTGACCTTTTCTGTGCCTCACTTTACTCCTCTGAAAAATTCTGGGCACAGTGGCTCACGCCTGTAATACCAGCACTTTGGGAGACTGAGGCGAGTGGATCACCTGAGGTCAGGAGTTCGAGACCAGCCTGGCCGATGTGGTGAAACCCTGTCTCTACTAAAAATACAAAAATTAGCCAGGCGTGGTGGCACATGCCTGTAATCCCAGCTACTTGGGAGTCTGAGGCAAGAGAATCACTTGAACCCTGGAGGCAGAGGTTGCAGTGCCCTGAGATCATGCCACTGCGCTTCAGCCTGGGTGACAGCGTGAGCTCTGTCTCAAAAAAAAAACAAAGAAAGAAAGAAAAATGGGCATAATAATGGCACTATCTCATAATCTTATTATGGGATTATAAGAGTTAATTTATGTAGTTTATAGAATAGTACATTGAATATAGAACACTATAATATTTGAAAATAATCTATATTATAAGCATTTATTAATATTATTATTGTCTTGGTTTACCACTGTCTTCTTAGTTTCTAGCATAGTTCCTGTTGCAGGGTAGGAAAGCAAATTGTTATTTGAATGAATGGATGTTTTCTTAGGATCTTTCTGGCTCAAAGTTTCTGTAAGAAGCTTTTGGAGAGACAAACATCTCTTCAAAAGGATCTTATACATTTTTAAATTATCTGTATTAGCCACATATTAAGTATTCAACTATGTAGAGAGGTGGCATAAGCAACTCTGTGATGTGAAGCCATGAGGGAATAGGAACAGACTACATGGAAGAGCTAAGAGTGAACTAAAGGTAATAAGGTTCATCTTGATCTACTCTGCAGTTTTGACCTCCTATATGCCTTGATTCATGCCACTCATAAGCTAATGAGAGCTCCTAAGTGTTGAGCTGTGTGTTACAGATAGAACATCTTAACAGAACAAAATTAGCGTTTCCAGTCCTTCAAACCTTTGGGCTTCTCCTCATGATCACTGTGGCATTTCAACATCATCTAATACTTTTGATTTCAGGAGCATCCCAGATGCCTAGAATGACTAGTAGGTGCTGAGACTGCTTCCTGCTTATTTCATAAATTGTATTTATGAGAAAGAAATGCGTGCCAGAGTCCCCTATAGCTTGGTTTCTTTCTTTAATAGTAAGAAGATTCCTGTCTGTGTTAGGAGGCATTCCCACAGACAGTAACAACTGCTGAGTACTTGAGAAAAATGGAAGGAAGGTAGCCTTAAGAAAGGCACATGTTTTAATATGCTTTTAAAACCTTTGTTTTTCTTCACTCCTGTATTATTGGCAAAAATATATATATATATTGCTGTAAAAACGTGTTATTTTTTCTTAATGCTTCATTCCACATGTATTCATCTTCCGGCAACTCTGGTTGTACCCAGTGCTCTGTCATTGCTCTGGGTGTATTACACTGTTAGTCTTAATTTTAAAAAACTTGTTCCTTGTCAAAAATACTGATAATTTTTCAGGAGACGCAGTTTTGGAGGCTAAAAAACTTTTTTGCCATATGAAACTATAAGCAAATACTGTTACTTTGATTGTGTGATCTCTGTCAGCAGCTAAGTGTAACCTTTTGATGCAACACTCTGAATTATTACCCGTGATGTTTTCAGTGGCAGTGGCCTAAATTATGAGTGTGGGACTTTCCATTTCCATGAATGATTCTGTTTTTTATTAGCAATGATTCTGCCTCTAGGCAAATACCAAATGGTCTGCAAAGTAAATGAGGCTTTTAAGATTGATAAACATATCACAGATGCACTTGTTGCATGTTGGAGCGGGAAGAAGAAGAAGAGAGTGACAAAAACCACCATGTTGAAAGAATGAGTTAAGCAGACTGCCGTGTTTTCTTCCTTGCTTGGTGCAATAAATAAGGTGGATTTCTCAAACTCGTAAGCCACAGCTTCCATTTTGCAACATCAGAGTCCTGAAAATAAAAAGTAGCATCGCTCTCCAGTAAAAGACAAGCACAGATGGTATAATAATAGAAGTTTTCTACCATCAAGATGTGTAGATTGGTTTTAGCCCTCAGTTAAAGCTCAGCAGTTATGTTTAAAAATATGAGCAGAATATTTTTGGAAAGATTTATTATCCATAGGTGGTAGCTCATTAAGAGATACAAAATGAATTTTAAGTCATTAATGCATGGGTATTTATATTATCGGATGACTATGTAGTTCCCATGTTTATTGCTGACTTCAGTTGCTAACAAGCCGAAGTCTTTCACTTATTTCTTAGCATTCTTAATAATTTTTTGTGTTCCTCTCTTTCTCTCTTTTTCTTTTTCTTTTCTTTTCCTTTCCTTTTCTTTCTTCCTTTCATTTGTCTTTTCTTTCTTTCTTTCCTGAGACAGAGTCTTGCTCTGTCCCCCAGGCTGCAGTGCAGTGGCATGATCTCAGCTCCTGTAACCTCCACTTCCCTGGTTCAAGCAATTCTCCTACCTCAGCCTCCTGAGTAGCTAGGGTTACAGGCATTCACTGCCATGCCCAGCTAATTTTCATAATTTTTAATAGAGACAGGATTTCACCATATTGGCCAGGCTGGTCTCGAACTCCTGACCCCGTGATTCACCCACTCGTCCTCCCAAAGTGCTGGGATTCCAAGCATAAGCCAATGCGCTTGGTCACCATGGTTTATTTCTATTGCTGCTATAAAAAGCTTACTAAGTAACAAACAGTTTATTTCTTCTTCATCATATCTAAGCAAAACTTGGGTTAGGGAGTGCTCTGGTTTGAATGTGTCCCCTCCAAAATTCATGTGTTAAAACTTTATGACCTATGTGATAGTATTAAGAGGTGGGGCCTTTAGGAATTGATGAGGTTCTGAGGGCTCCCCGCTCATGAATGGGATTAATGCCCTTATAACAGAGGTTCATGTAGTGTTCAGCATTTTTAGCCCCTCCTGCCTCCTCTTCTGCCATGTGAGGACATAATATTCCTCCCTTGGAGGATGCAGCAACAAAGCAACATCTCGGAAGCAAAGAGTAGCCCTCACCAGACAATTCAGCCTGCTCGCACTGTGATCTTTGACTTTGTAGCCTCTAGGACTATGAGAAAATTAATTTCTCTTGTCTATAAATTACCCAGGCTGGGGAATTTTTGTGGTTAACAAGAAACAGATGGACTAAAACAGAAATGTACAGGAAGTATAATAAAAACAGGATTTGACAGCATTATGATAGATGTTATACGAAGCATAAGAAGATGACTAACCCCAATGCAGTGGTGGATAGTGAAGGAATACTGCCTTCTTTCTGTGGGTAAAGATACTGGAAATTTTTATCAGGGTTCTTTCCACACAGCACATCACGGGGTCCATGGTCCTGTGGGATCCAGCAACATTGATTATATGGTAAAGCTGCACGTGTCAGTTTTTAAAATCGGCCCATATGGCAAAAAGTCAATTCTTAAAATTTCCTTTGAAAAAACCGTAAATCACTCACAAAAATGTAGTAGCCATAGTCTTATACGCACAGCCTTGTACATAAATCTAATGTCCAGGAGAACAACTGAGGCTAAGCTAAGTAATGGAAAAAAAGACTCTGTAAAGGTATGGACACAGGCTGGTCACAGTGGCTCATGCCTGTAGTCTCAGCACTTTGGGAGGCTGACGCAGGTGGATCACCTGAGGTTAGGAGTTTGAGACCAGCCTGGTCAATGTGGTGAAACTCTGTCTCTACTACAAATACAAAAAATTAGCTGGACATGGTGGCAGGTGCCTATAATCCCAACTACTTGGGAGGCTGAGGCAGGAGAATCTCTTGAACTCAGGAGGTGGAGGTTGCAGTGAGCCGAGATCGTGCCATTGCACTCCAGCCTGGGCAATAGGAGTGAAACTTGGTCTCAAAGAAAAAAAAGAAAAAAAAATACATATATATATATACATATATATGGACATGATAATGGTTCTGTTCTTGAGATACTGGCAATTGCTATCAGAATATGGGAAATGCTTGGGAAATTTTAAGGTGTTCCTAAGTGTCTACAAGGTTTTGCTGTTCTAATAATGAATATCTGCAACTTTAATACATATTAAAATATTTGCCATTGCAGAGATTGAATGAACTACTAGGTGTGAAAGTACTTTGCAGAGGGCCCAGCCTATAGTGATTGCTCATAAATGTTTGCTGAATTTAAATCTAAATAACATGTGATTAGAGCCTTACATTATAATAGCTAACAGACACATTGCTAATATAAAATTACCTTGTTAATTTCCTATAGTGACTCTATGAAGGCGCTATCACTTTGATTTTCTATTTAGAGATGAACAGTCAAAGACTTAGAAAGGCACAGAAAGAACATACATCTAATACTCCAACCCAGGTTGATTCTTACATCCTGGACTTAATTGAAATGCCATCCTTCTTGGAGTAGTAGACAGTAGTTACAGGTTGGTCTGTGCTGCTTGTCTAACTTGCTTTCTCTGTAGCCATGCAGGATGCTTGCCAGTTTCATGAAGAGAACACCATGTTATTTCCTTTCTCTACCAATTGTGGTTTCTCCAGCCATTCTTCACACCCCCTCTGATGGCTTCTGTACTGTAATTTTTCTTCATGTAGTCACAGTTTCCTATGGAGTCCATTTTTTCTTCGTTCAAACTGCACATCTCCCAAACTGAACCATCTCCTACTGTGACGTTACTTCTCTCTGTCCAAATCTTTTGTTAGAATTGCATTACATTATCTATTTGGAAATAATCAAGGACCCATGTGCAAATTTAGTCCCTGACTAAGGAAAAAAATGCCATGATATTCCAAAGACAATATACTCTGTAGAAATGTTTTCATCTAGAACTCCAGACTATGAGTTTTTTACTATAAATTTTTAAATGTGTAATGCTCTACTTGTTTTTCAAAGTTCAGCAAAATGAAATAAATATGAAATTATAAAAACTTACATAGGATCTAAATTTCCAAAGACCTAGTCTTTCTTATCTCTGATTCCTTATCTAACTACAGAACATAGAAAATAAGAGTGACTCTTTTCTTAGGTCTTCCAGTTCTCCAAATACCTGTACCACTCTAGATGCATAACAGAGATGTTAATTTATTATATATAATGGATGCCTTAAGCCTTAATTACCTCTGGGACCTCCCTCGGGGAAAGAATTGTCTTCATTCTAAATTCATCTTGCCTTATAAAATTCTGCTCATAAATAATAAGTGGAAGAACCCACAATGATTCTCATTCCTTGAACTGTTCCTTCATTTCTTATTAAACTGATGTACACAGAGTATAGTTAAAAGCCCACTACCCCCACATCTACAGTAAATATTCTTGGATAAAGTTTTTTTCCCCTCTTTTAGGATGAAGACTTTTATCTCCTTCAAATGTTGTAGTAGGCATTCATGTCAATCAATGTAAAACCATAAATCTGTGTGTTTTTCTTTTGGTCAGTATTTATTAATGGCAGCCTAGGGAATAACTAAGAGTTTTCCTGATCATTTGTATGAATTGTAATGAAATACAGACAGTATATTTGGACACCATCTGTATGCACATCATTTGTTTTTTTAGGCATGAAGATTTACGTGAAGAAATTGTCTGGTCCTACCCAGCTCCATGGAGCTGCCAGACACGCCCCCGCTTTATACAGCCAGCAGTGTACAAAAGTGGAAATCTAGACTTCCCGTGTGGTCACAGACTTAGGCTTCTATGGCTTGCCTTAGCCCACTTTCTTCTCCATTTCTAATCTACCTACCCTCAGCTTTTCTCACTTCCATGTCATCCTTGTGTTCATAGCCTTGCCATATCCTTGTTCTTTATACTCTGTTCTGCTTCTCTAACTTTGATGAATACTTTATCTCTTGACTGTGGTATGAGTTCTCTCTATTTAACTCCATAGGCTTCAGCCATGCAAGAAGGTCCTCTCTAGTTCCCATGTAGAAATCTTTTCTGTGGATTTCTTCATTCCCATGGGAAGACTTGCATCAGGGTGCTTGTGAGGGCAGTATAGCATAGTAGCAATGTACATATAATTTAAAGTGAGACAAAACTGCATATGAAGCTTGGCTTGGCTTCTCACTAGCTTTGTAACTGGAGGCATATTAAATACATGACATTTTAGTACTTTAGTTTCTCTATCCATAATGTGGGTAACTAATAGTATCATAGAGTTGTTTTGAAAATTAAACATGTATAGGGTGCCTACAATGGTGTCTGCCACTTAACTCACTGTTATTACTAGAGGCTTCATGATAGAAGAAAACCCTGAGATAAGTATTGACAGATTGGTAGTTCGGATACCCCTATGTTGTTAAAAATATAAATAAGATTCCTTATATTTATTGTCATTTAGTAATTCCAGTTTCAATACTCAGTTGACTCACTTTGAATCCTGCCAAAAATGTACCTTCTGAGCTGAAGCCATTTAAAAGAAAAATCTCTCCTTTCCAGAAGCCAAAAGCCATTTCCCAAGAGGTGCCTATTCGACCCACACACGCAAATGCAGCTGTGATGGTTTTGTCAGAGATTTTTCAGAATATCACACACCAATGTTAGCCTTAAAGAATGATACCGGGGCTCTCTGCTTCTTGGTTCATGGGGTATACCCACAAGCAAAATAGAAACAAAGCAAAGGTAGGTAGCCCCACTTGGCACAGTTGATTGACTTTAATAGGTCCTGATTATGCTGCTCATATTCCATGAAATTAAAAAGCTTACAAATGTTATGAACCATTACCCTTCCATTTAAGGGAGCTTATGACATGTTAGCAACGTTTAATGAAATTCTTTTCAAAATGCCATTGGCAGACTCAATGAGATTCCATGTTGAAATTCAACTTGAAGAATTGTCTGAGGAAGTTTGTTCTCTATCTGCCTGTCTGTAATGTACGGGACCCACTTCAAGGCCAAAGGAAGTTCTTTATCAGTTAGAGGATAATTTGCATGTCTCCAGAAGTCTTTCTGCTTTAACCATGAGAGTGTTTTTCAGTTGAAGACAACATTGTAGAGACTGCCATGTTAACGTTTGTGCTTAGAGAGCACAAGAATAGCCTGTATTTTTATACAGTAATGCATTTTAAAATTTAAGTCATTTCTGTTCAATTCTGTCATTATTTGTTGACAATTTAAAGCATTCTAGTGAATATTCCAAAATGTTATTGCCTGCCCTGTATTTGATGAGCCATTACAATATAATTTGTGAAATAAGCATTTGTGCAATAAGACAGTTAAGGCATAAGAAATGAGATGATTAAATCCTAGATTATATGATACTTATTATTTATACAGTAAAGTTAAAGAAATAAAAATACTGCAGTGAGTTGAGGGAGAATATTTTTAAAGAATAAGAAAGATGAATATTAGACATAAGTAATTTAGAGATCATTGGTTCTTTCTGTTAAATAGTGTTTCATTTTAACTATAATGGGGATATTTAATGGCAATATTCATTTGTCAAGGTACTAGCCATATCACCATCTTGTTGGTGATATTCTCCCACTACTTTTTGAGATCTTATGGGGCAAGAAGGTTACTGTGTGCTTTATATGTCTGTTAAAACAATTCTCCTGACATTCTTCTAAGGTCGTTTATATTATCTCCTTTTACCGGAGAAAGATGAGATGCTAAATAGTTAGGCATTGGTCTTAGTTAGTGTGTGGAGCAGCTGGAATTCAAATTCAGGTATGAACTACCCCAAAGTGTATATCTTGATATCAATCTGCTTTGAAAAACAGATTATGTCAGGGCAGCCCCATTGTGAACTCTTTGCAGGCAAAAGTCCTGTTATAGGACTTATTCACCATTGTATTTATTTGTCCATGACAGTGATTGGCACTCAATAAATAGAGAATTACTGTATAATTCATATATTAAATAATCACAACTCATAACACAATTAAAATGAAACTTTATTTTGTCATCACTATTCCTTTGAGGGTTTTTTTTTTTATGACAAGGGGTATGGTGTGGAGGGAATCTTTTCTTCTTCCTCCCACACAAAAAGTAGACAGTTCCTTGTGTATTTTCTTTCCAATGAAAGGTGGTAAAAAGTCTGGTGGCTCATTAAGAGACCAAATGCAGCCTCCATTCCAACATTTTTAAACATTTCTTCTAAAACACGAGTGCCTCAAACCTCATTTAAAGCTACATGTTTGTTGTGGGTTTTTTTCCCCCTCAGAGATAGCCTTGACTTGGTGGGGCTGCCTGTGCCCTCATCATCTTCTGACTTGCTGCTGCTGTCCATAGTCTTAGACCAGGAGAGTAGTAATAATGGCGGATGAGGCGGTTCTTGCTTGGCTGGGTGACTTTGTGCTTCTGGGACTGGTAAATATTTAAGCTGACTTCCTCCCTCATGAAGGTTTTTTGGGGTTCTTTGGAGATTTCTGGTCTTGAAACTGCAAAATATCTCCTACGGCACCTACGGGAAAAGGCAGTAAAGCATTCTGTTCATTAACAGGCTGTTTTCCCCTGTCATTCTATTCCATGTGGAAACTTCTTACCTCCCAGAAGTCACCTTAGCTAGGACTTTATATGTCTCCTTGACAGCACTGTCTCCCCCTTGGCCCACCTGTGTTTTGTGAAAAATGATCTTCTATCTTTTACCTGACAAACTCTGAGAGTATCAGCTCTCCCTGAAGCAGGAGCCCTCTCCTGCCTCTTGTACCTTCTGCATTCCTGTTGGGAAGTCTATGGTGACTTTGGTGATAGAGAACATGTGTCAAGATATTAGATTGGATTCACTGAAGCCTGTTCTCACTGGGCTTGAGGTTAGAAGGTAGCAGCCACTCTCCAAAATATCTATATTAACAAATTCCCTTTCCTCCATTCCCTTGACCCTTATATCTTCTTGAAACCAATGAGAGTGTTCTTTGATACTTCCTCTATCAAATCTTCCTATTTTATCTCATGCCTTATGTTGGAATTTTACATCAACTTTATCTTCATGCTTGGTCGAAACCGCATTTTTAACATCCTCCTAAATGTGCCCTGTGATTGGTTGACTTTAATAGTAAAACTGTTAGATGTGCTGGCTTAGCTAGTCCCATCCCATTCTGTATACAAGGTATTCACACATGATGGAAGGAGGAAAATGTTGGTAATCACCCAGGATGCACAAGTGAATGGAAAGAAAAATAAAGATGCTAGTGGCTACATACTTCTGGGTTCCCCTTTTCTGCTTTCTCACAGCTCTGGGCCTGGAGAGACACACTGACTTTTCTTACTGTTAAGGGTTAACTAAACAAAAGATGATTTATCTTTTCCTTGCAGCCAGTTTTCTGTGGGCCTGTTCTCGTGATTCTGGTGGAGCTTTCAGAAGGCATTTTGGTCAATGATAAATCCTTCTTGGCTTTCTCAGAGCCCCAGGGTCTCTAGAATAATATATTTGGCAAAAATTACCATTGATTAAAGGTAAGCTAAGTGGTTGGCAGAAGGTGCTTCCATTGGAGGACAACTCACTTTATGTTTTTAAGGAGGGAAAGCGTGTATTTGAATAGATAAGAAAACTGCAATGAAAGGATGTTGTTTCTAATGGAACTAACCTGGAATTCAGAGTTGAATGTTTTCTGTTTTTCTTTTTGTTGCTTTTCTTTGATACCTTCCTTTGTTGAGTCTGTTATCCTGGAGAATTTGAAAATGTAGGTCAGGAATGACTTTCTCGTTCCCTGTACCTGGCGACTTCTCTCTCATGATTGACTACAGATGCAAACTATGAGTTTTCAGCCATCAGCCATCACAACCCATTGTCTCTGCTCCTAGAGCTCTATCATTGCTCTGCTCTCAGTGTCTTGTACAGAGCAGATATTTAGCAAGTTTGTGGACTTAATATTTTTGGACTTAATGCTAATTAAGTCACCTTCATTTCTTCTCACGTGTTTTGCTTGGTATATAACACTTAAGGAAACCTCTCTGAGTTCTTTCTGCTTACCTAGGATTATGTTAAGTGTTTGAATATATTTTATGGCCCAGAGTAGATGCTGAATAAATGATTATTGCATAAATAGAAGAGTTAAGGAAGGAAGAGAGGAGGAACTGGGGAACAGAGGCACACCCTCTCCTGTGATATTTTGCCCTAGCTCAATATTGCAAGTTCCACACTGTCCCTTCATTGTTTCAAAATTTCTCTGTTCCATTCTTAATTCATTTTCGGGCAATTCCTAATTATAATTTAATTTAACTGGCGGGGGGTGTAGGTAATAGCTAACAGTTTTATATATTATGCTCAAGGGATGTGTGCATTGTAGCTAAGCACAAAGGGATTCAAAAATCAAAATCCTATCTTGGGCACTTTGGCAGAGCCTTTGGGGAGACTCTGACAGAAGGTGCCCTGAGGTCCTTCTAAAATTATGGCAAACAAACACCACATACTTTCCTGATATCTGTGTCTCATCTTCTTGTATTGAGTGGTCCTTCTCAGTACACAAAGGGAAGGAAGGGGTGTATCTGGACTGGGCAGACTTAGGTCTCCCTCTTTACATGAGTTCCAGCTCTGCTGTATGTATATATATTTATACATACACATACACACATATGTATATATATTCACACACAAATGTATATACACACATACACACATGTACACTTCTATATGTATAATATGTAATTTTTATCCTTATTTCAATAGTTTTGGGAGCACAGGTGGTTTGGGGTTATATGAATAAATTTTAGTGGTGATTTCTGAGATTTTGATGCATTGATCACCTGAGAAGTATACACTGTACCCAGTATGTAGTCTTTTATCCCTCACACCCATCCCTCCCTTCTCTAAGAGTCCTAATAGTCCATTATATCATTCTCACGCCTTTGTATCCCCAGAGCTTAGCTCCCGGTTATCAGTGAGAATATATGATATTTCATTTTCCATTTCTGAATTACTTCACTTAGAATAATGGCCTCCAGCTCCATCTAAGTTGCAGCAAATAACGTTATTTCATTCATTTTTATGGCTGAATAGTATTCCATGGTGTATATATACCACCTTTTCCTTATCCACTTGTTGATTGATGGGCATTTAGGTTGGTTCCATATATTTCCAATTGTGAATTGTGTTGCTATAAACATCCTTGTGCATCTACCTTTTTCATATAATGATTTCTTTTACTTTGAGAGGACACTGAGTTGTGGGATTGCTAGATCTAACAGTAGTTCTACTTATATCTATCCTGATATATTTTAAAGCATAGTCTTTACCTGAAGAGCAACAGGATATGTTGGAAAAACCATGGTCTTTGGAACCAGATAGGCATGGAACAAATTGTTGAACCTGTCCAGGCTTCATTTTACTTAATTATAACATGTGCATATGAGTTTATGGAGTCAAAAACCTTATAAGCATCACGCAGAACACTAAGTGAACACACTTTCTCTTTTACATATGCCACCCTTGAAAATGTAAACAACTGTCAGTTTCATCTTTAGTGAAAGAAACAGGTTCTGAGAGGTTTTTGATTCATACAGAGTTGTAATGATAGTTAGGACTTCGAACTCTAAAGGCCTTGACTCTGAAGTCCATGTTTTTTAGTATGCTGTTACATTGTCTAGTTGTTTCAAACTCGATATGGCTGTAAGTAAGATACAAATATTATATGTAAAGCACTTGCTATGGTTCCTAGTTCACCTAGGTACCAAAGTGGTAGGAAGCTATTATTATTTGTTACTTACTTTGTTTAGGATCTTTCCATGTGTTTAATAGCTAGTCATTTAGCAGGAAGTAAGAATTACTCTCTGGGGCAAGGATTGGCATTAGGTTTTTGTTATATTTTATTTTCTTCGTACTTATATCTGTGGCAACGCTAGAAACTAACAAGGCTAGAGAGAAGAAGTGTCTTTCTAGAAATGTCTATTTAAATGCATAATTTAAATAGGCATTTAACACCTTTTCCTCCCTGAATATTTACATGAGAATCCTGGGCCTTAAATGCTTCTGAGCCTTGGTAGACTTTAAACTTGTCATTAATTTAACAAGTATGTATTGATTCTTATTTTGCATAGTTTGCTGCTTTGTCTCAGCACGTATCAAAGTATTGATCAAATCCTAATGAGCCACGTTCTCTATGGTGGAAGCAGTAATGCAGAAGTGTGCTTTTTACCCAATTGCCTTACCATCAACATGGTGGTCCTGATTAACTTTGATAGCAGGCAGTTGATCATTTTTCCCACAAAGATGTATTGACTATTCCCTGAGTGCTAGCCAGGAAGCTGTGGGCTAGGGATATAAGTTTTTAAAAGATAAACATTTTCCTGCTTCCATGGAGTTAACAATCTAGTGGGGAAGATAAACAACAATAAACAAGTAAGTATCCACTTTGCTAAGACTATGATGTGATGTGAGGAGAAACTAATCTAGATACCATTCTTATGTAAGATATCGCTGAGACCCACAGAAGCTAGCCATGGCAAGAATAGAGAGAATTTCAGGCCAAAGGAATGTGAATGCAAAAATTCTGAAGCAAAGCACTTGCTCTCTAGGCTCAAGGAGCAGGAAAAAAAAGCTAATGCGATTGGACAGGTAGCAACATGAGAGTTGTGCACGTTGAACAAGACCATGTAGGTTATGTTGGAGGGCGGGGATTTTGCCCTAACCAACTAGAAAGTCTGAAGAATTTTAAGCTGCCAGATGATGAATACAGATCTTATAAACTTGACTGTTGCTAATGTTTTAAAACAAATGTATCTTAGAGTAGCAAGGGTAGGAACAGAGTTCAGGGAGGGAGCTCCTCGGTGGTTCAGGTGAGAGACAATGGTAATTCCCAATGGGATGGTGGCAGAAGAGGTGGAGAGTTGAAAGATTTGAGAAATATTTTAGAGGGATGGTTGACAGGAGCTGTTGACATAACCACTGGGAACAAGGACAGCAAAAGAAAGGGAAGAATAAAGGATGATTTTTTTTTTTTGGAATTTTTTTTTTAAACAAATGTGTGTTAGTCTTGCCTAGGTCATAAACTAAGTTTTTAGCATTGATGGATGGCGAGGAAGGGGTGCATCATAAGAAGAAAAGGGAAAGGAAATCTAACATTTATGGAGACCCTAAAGTCTGTCAGAAATTATGCTAACTTTGCATATGCTATTTTATCTTCCACTTTATAGAAATCCTACAAAATAAAAATCATGACTTGCACATTTTACATACGATATAGTGAATCTTTAGAGAAGCTAAATAACTCACAAAGGTCATAGGGTTGGTAAATACAGGAACCAGACATTGAGACTGATCTCCAAAGTCTCTTTTTTGTCCCCACAACATTATAGTATTTCCCAAGGCTAAAATAATGCCATACACTTTGGTATTTTCTTGCTTGAAAAGTGACTAGTGTTGTGCTAGGCATCTGTTGAATGTTCATTATATACTGGTTAAATCTAAGATCAGTGCAAACATTTGACTTTTTTGAAATGCCAAATGTTTCTAAGGCAAGTGAACCTAAAATAATAAAGTGTATTTCAAGGTGGATTGATCAAAATAGTAGACAAGCTATTAACTTGCAAAGTTAGGGGGAATAAAATAAGATAAGTTACTGAAACTGTGGAGAGGAGTTTACAAAGAGTAATACAACAGGTGTAGTTGGAAGGTGGGTCTGTGGGTTTTTCTGGAGGAAGAATAGAGTATCAACGTAAAAAAAAAATTTGGGCAAAGCACACTATTTTCCAGAATTATAAAACCTCCGTCACTGTTTTTGGGTTAATTCAACCATTTTAGCTATTTATAATAACTGTTGTGCCCTTCAAGGTAGTTGAGTTTGCATTGGATATATTAAACATAGTCCCCTTTGAATTCTACATCTAAATGCAAGAATTTATCAGAATGATTTATCTACATTTTATGAGTGTAATTTGACTTTTTAGAACCAGAAAGGCAACCATCTTTCTGGAAAAAAATTAAGTTAAGCCCTCTTTCATACACTGCTAGGCAATATGCATTACACATATTCATGTAATACTCCTAGTAACTCCGTGAAGTAGGTACTATTATTATTCCTATATTATAGGTGAGAAAACAGGAAAGTGAACCTCAGAGAGATGGAGTAACTTGTCTTAAAGCTTAAGAGCTGCACAGCCAGCATTCTCAGACAGTGTGACTTCAGAGCAAGCCTCAATCTCTATTCTTTGCGCCTCCCCTTAGCAATAACCAAATCCATAGGTTCTACTTTGCTGCTTTGCAACCCACTGGCTCAAAATAAAGAATTATCTGGAGTATCACAGCAAATCATGGGCAACGACAGAGAAATTCCAAATCAGAAGAACCAGGCACTTCTTCATAGTCTTTTGAGATCAGAACCTGCAGACCATGTAATCTAGGTATGTGAATTCAGGTAAACAGAGGCAGGCATCTCATTAAAAAAAAACGCAGAAATCTGCATGAGGGCAAGATCAGGTCTAGAACCCAAAGAAGGTCCTGATTATAAGAAACTTCTCAAGACAGAAGTTACTTGATGATCTATAGAGCAAAAAGCTTGGCTGGTTTCATCTAAACCAGTGTTTCTCAACCTCAGCACTTTGGATGTTTTGGGCTGAAAGATTCTTTATTATGAAGGGTATTTTGTGTGCTCTAGGATCACTGGCTTCTACCCAGTATGTGTCAGTAGTACTCCCAACCCGGATGCCATTACACTAGTCATGACAGTTAAAAAAACTCTGCCAGATATCCCTCCCTTATTTACAACCCCTGATCTAGATAAAGAAAGGACGCAAGGAATTGGTTTGTTCATCTAACAGGTGCTTGCTAAGTGTTGCTCGGTTCTCAGCATCATGAAACTAGAGGTCGCTTTCCTGGTAGTAAGGCAGGACTCTTGAAGTATAATACTAGTCTGGAGATCTCAGGCAATAGGGTGCTATTGTGAAATGCATGTGCTCTAGGCTGGACTGTTCTGGGTCTAATCCACTTCGGGCATCTTTACCTTGGGCAAGTCACTAATTCTCATTAAGCCATAGCATCCACTCTGCAAAACAGAGATAATAATAATGCCAGACACATGGATTTGTTGTGAGGATTTCATGGGAAAAGTAATATAAGGGTCTAGGCTAAGTGCTGGACACAAAGTGCTCAGGTGATTCTTATGGTTGCTGATATCTTCACTTCTTCATCCAAGGGGACCCAGAAATAGCCTTTGATCCTCCAAGCCTGCAGTATTAGAAACCACATTTATGGCTCTCCTTTTAGGATAAAAGTTAAATAAGTTGCTAGTGACGAGGTTGTTCTCCTGTGATTATAGGGAAACTTTTTCACAAACTCTGGTAGACCCTATGGAGTCAGTCCAAAGAGTGGACTGGCTCAGCTTCCACTGTAGTTTTGTGATTAAAGGATTTAGGAGATTAACAACATCTCTTCAGGAAGCAGCTCAGAGAGCTCAGTTGGGTGTATTCTCGTGAAGACGAGTTTTCTGAATTAAATCTCTTCTCTGAAAAGTGAGATTCACTTGTACATAGAAGTGAGGAAGAGGACCACAATGTCAAGTTAACAAGGAGTTGGATACCCAGTGTAAGCAATATCCCTTAGTCTGGGTAATATTAGCAAGAATATCAAAGATAGGCAAAAAAAAAACAAGTTGCATCATTATTCTTCCTTTCTTTAGTTGGGAAAAGTTTGAATATCACGTGATAAAGAGCTAGCTAAATAGCTTGCCTTCTCATGCTTAGTTCTGTGAGTAATTTTCTGTGTGAACTTTGGTGGATCACTCAACCTATCTGGAAATAAGGTTACCTCTTAATTGAATAAGAGGATTATTTGAGAACTGCCAGATTGTGAAATTTGAAAACTGCCAAGTCAGAAAATCTGAAATGTGTAACTTTGTCAAATTATGTGAGAATTGCCACTCAACATAAGCCCCAACACCTAGCCCACTTCCTGTGTGCTACCTACCACCCTGGCCGTTGGGTAGCACATGGGAAGTGTTGGCAGACGGAAATGTCTTGCCGAATCATGCCATGTGAATATCGCAAAGTGATCACTGGAAAAGCATTAGGTTGTCAGAATTTATTTTGGTCAATGTTACAAATTTCCTAAGCCTTAAGCTTAAGGCTACAGCCTGGGCAGCAACCCAGGCTCAGAAGAACTACTGCAGGTAGCATAAATGTTTATGGTTCAGTTTCTAGTCATTTCTGTCCTTGCAGGTCTGGAACATCTGGATGGGAGTAGTGCTCTTTCTCCAATCCATATTTCTCAGTCTTATCCTTCCAATCAATTCAGAGTAAGGGTTCCAGAAGGTTCTAGAGTACAAGAGAGGCTATGGATGATCAGGAGAGGCACTTTCTTCATTCCTCAGGACTAAAAGTAAATACTTTTTGAATTATGACTACCACTACAGACTGGGGACAGGACAATAATGTAGTAAGGGTTTTCCAGGGACTGGAGGAAGAATCTAGCAAAGGATGAAGAGAAAAGAAAGGGTCATTTATCAAGGGCAAGAAATAAAGAAAGCTTTTTCTGCATTACCTAGGATCGCAGGTTCAGCCCCTACATGAGGTCTCTCATGCAGTGTTTGCCACCCCAGTGTCTTCAGAATGTTGAATCTAAGGGTCTTCAGGTGAATATGTATATTCTCATCAATCTTAGGTTCACCAGGATCTATTGTTTGGCACTTGAAGACACTGAGTTTTCTATCAAATTTGAAATAAATACAGCATTAATGTGTTGGCAGCAGCAAACAGACTAGCAAAACAAAAGTAGAAGTCAGAATGGAATTATCTTCTGCCAAAAAGTTAGCAGGAAGTTAGGTTTTTTTTTTTAGAAGGCCAGATAAATAAATAAAAATAACTCACACTAAACAAGAACAAGATTTTTCCCATAAGTATGGGCATCGAGCTGTTTTGGCAAGAGGTAACAGTGATGATGATGATTTTTGTATCATAAGCTTTAACGTACACTCAAAGGTATGTACACGAATAGTAGTAACAATAATACTAATCACTGGCATTATCATTGACCATGTTAACTTGCTCATATATTGTTTCTTTTATCTTAACGAGCACTTGGAACTGGATGTTAATAACATCATTTCTCAGAAAAGGAAGCATCATCTTAGCAAGATGAATTGACTTGCCTAAGGTTATGTAACTAGTTTGTGGAGGAGTCCAAGTATTCTCCTGACTGGGTAACCTCTTCAAATGCTGGCTGAGCCGCTGACTTGGATGTTCTATATCCTTTCAGCATGTCAGTTTCTTTGGCTGTTCAGTGATGAGGTTAGACCAGATAGTTCTTTAAATCCCTTCTTTCTTTAGTATCTCTTTATTCCTCTAAGTAGTGAGTCATTTTGTTTGTGTTTGTCCCATGAAATTATATATCTTGTAATAAGACTTCTATGTGTTTTCATTTAATATGGAGGAGCAGTATAACACCCCACAACTAAACTTGTCAAAAAGTAGTTTTTTTCCAATTGCAACAACAATCAAAATTGACAAATGGGATCTAGTTAAACTAAAGAACTTCTTCACAGAAAAACAAAACAAAACAAAACAAACCTATCATCAGAGTGAACAGGCAACCCACAGCATGGGAGAAAATTTTTGCAATCTGTCCATCTGACAAAGGGTTCATATCCAGAATCTGCAAAGAACTTAAACAAAATTTACAAGAAGAAAGAAACAAACCCATCAAAAAGTGGGCAAAGGATATGAACAGACACTTCTCAAAAGAAGACATTTATGTGGCCAACAAACATATGAAAAAAAGCTCATCATCACTGGTCCTTAGAGAAATACAAATCAAAACCACAGTAAGATACCATCTCATGCCAGTTAGAATGGCAATCATTAAAAAGTCAGGAAACAACAGATGCTGAAGAGGATGTGGGGAAATAGAAATGCTTTTACACTGTTGGTGGGAGTGTAAATTAGTTAAATCATTATGGAAGACAGTGTGGCAATTCCTCTAGGATGTAGAACCAGAAATAGCATTTGACCCAGCCATCCCATTACTGGGTGAATATCCAAAGGATTATAAATCATTCTACTGTAAAGACACATGCACACATGTATTTATTGCAGCACTGTTCACAATAGCAAAGACTTGGAACCAACCCAAATGCCCATCAATGATACATTGGATAAAGAAAATGTCACACATATACACCATGGAATACTATGCAGCCATAAAAAAGAACTAGTTTATGTCCTTTGCAGGGACATGGATGAAGCTGGAAACCATCATTCTCAGCAAACTAACACAGGAACAGAAAACCAAACACCACATGTTCTCATTCCTAAGTGGAAGTTGAACAATGAGAATACATGGACACAGGGAGGGGAACATTATGCACTGGGGCCTGTCAGGGGGTTGGGAGCTAGGGGAAGTATAGCATTAGGAGAAATACGTAATGTAGATGACTGATTGATGGCAGCAAACCACCATGGCATGTGTACACCTGTGTAACATATCTGCACATTCTGCACCTGTATCCCCAAACTTAAAGTAGAATTTAAAAACAAAAAGAAAAAAAGTGCTTTTTTGTAATACGGTGAAAGGTAAGAGAAGTTTATCAGGAGCAGTGGATTGGCATGAAGTCTGTAGCCTCAGATTTCTAGTCCCAGCACTGCCACAGTTTCTGTGGTTGTGAACAAGATGCTAAGCCTCTTAAGGGCTCAGTTTTGTCATCTAGCACAGCAGTCCCTAACCTTTTTGGCACCAAGGGCCAGTATTGTGGAAGACGATTTTTGGATGGACAGGAGTGGAGGTTGAGGGGTGAGAAGGAGTTGGGGGATGGTTTTGGAATAAAACTGTTCTACCTCAGACCATCAGGCATTAGACTCTCATAAGAAGCATGCAACCTAGATCCCTTGCATGTGCAGTGGATGTGCTGGCAGCAGCAAACAGTCTAGCAATGAGAACAGACTATGAGAATCTAATGCCACTGCTGGTCTGACAGGAAGTGGAGCTCAGGCAGTAATGCTCACTCACTGGCCACTCACCTCCTGCTGTGCGGCCTGGTTCCCTGTACCCGTCTGCGGCCCGGGGGTTGGGGACCCCGATCTAGCAGATGAGTAACACAGGTGCCAGCTTGTCACATGCGATTTGGAAATGGGAGTATGGATATGTCTGCAGGAAGCCAGTATTGGGGACATTCAGAGTGTTGAGGACACAAAATACATGGAGTAGAGAAGTATTCCACAGCAAATCTGGCTTCAGCTCCCAGTTTTATGACAAATTATCCAGTGCGTCAAGTGGGTGTCAGTTTCTTCACTTAAAAAATGGCAGCATTAGTCTAGATCGGCATTTCTAAACCTATCAAGAATAAATGTTCCTCAAAAATGTCTGAGGGACACACATTTGGAAAACACAGCACACTTTATCTCCCCCTTGGATATCAGTATGACTGTATTCTGAGATGCTCTGCAATAAAGAAACACATCTACTTTTATTTATCTCATTTGCCAAATTAAGTTGACCATGGAATGCTGTATTCTGGAATATGTGTTAATCCCCTAGCAGACACTTTGGAAAATTCAGGATTCAATTGTATCATTTTCTGAAGGATTATAAAGAGAGATTATCTGTTGGATGGTTATATCTACAAATGTTGGAAATTACTTTCTTCTACTCTTCTGACTTGTTTCTCTCTGTCTCTCATGAAGTTAAATTTGCCTTCCTACTGTGAGGACCAGCAGGTATGTAGATGTGTGCACGTTGTGTGTATTTTATTAGCAAGATTTTTGAACACCAATGAACCTACTACCATGGTAGTAGATTCTATGGATGATGGAACAATAGACAATGTAGTTATTGAGCCTCCATTGTGTACCCAAGAAAGAAATCCTAGTGCTGGGTGACTTTCAGATTATTTTATCTCATTGAAGCTGGTGACCCTAATGCCATAGAAGGAAAACAAATGAGATCATGATGGGTCAAGATAATTAGAGAAAGCTTTATGGAATAAGTGAAATTTTGTATACATCTTGAAAATATGTGAAATGTGGTCTTGTTAGGTAGGAATTACATGGACTCCTAGAATTCCTAGACTAGAATGGAGCTAAAATTTGAAAGGCAGGAGAAGTTATATCTTGACTTGTTACAGTGAACCTTAGCAGCTATCGTAAATATTCAGGCAAAGAAATAGCATGGGATAAGTAAAAGTTTCAGTGGAGAGGGAGCTGAGAGTTAAAATTGGTAGGAGGCCCTTGATGTAATCTCAGGAAAGGCAACTAGATATAGTAAGGCATTGTCACGAAGAAATAAACTGGATTTTAAGTAAAAAATTGAACTATGTCACAATTCTCTTATTTAAAATAATTTCCATCTGTATAAATATTTCATAGTTAACCTATTCACTTATTTTAAAGTAGTTGCATTTGTTTGTGGTACCCCTGTGCTTCAGCTGCCCATTTACCCTCTACAGAGGCAATTGCCAATGTCTTTTTCATCCTTCTGGAATAAGTTTCTCAGCCTCAGAACTATCATAATACATTTGGGGCCAGATTTCTAACTTTTGTGGGGACTGTCCTGTGCCTTGTTGGGGGTTCAGCAGCATTCATAGCCTCTTACCCAGTAGATTTACATAGCACTCCTGCCCCCTCTGTTGTGACAACCAAAAATTTTTCCCAACCTTGCCACATATCCCTTGGGGGACAAAATCACCCTGGTGGTGGATAACTATTCCAGAGATGTTTTGTAAAGAGGAAATTACTGTACCAAAAGATAGAAGCAATGATGATATGATTTGTATGTAGATAAAAGACTGGGAAGACTGAAAATTGATTTTGAGGACTGAGGCTTCTATAACTATAGAAGACAGCTAGAATCTGTATTAGTTACTGTGCTTTTGTCTGCAGGTATCAAATCTGTGGACTTAAACTGGCTTGAACAAGAAAGAAATATATTAGGTCACTTGATAGGTGATGTTGAGGCAAATCAGACTCCAAGTTTCATTGATTTGGTAGCACACAATGTCATCATGGACTCAGTTGCTTTCCAGGCTTTGGTCCTGTCACCCATAGCATTGGGCTGGTTTCCTGCAGTGTCATAAGATGCTATCGGCAGCAGCTGTGTCTAACTGCTTCTTTATTTATGTCCAATGATAGACACATAGTCTGAGTCACTAAAGATTGAGAATGCTTCTTTCCCAGAAACCACCAGGAATCTTCTTTTCAGGTATCAATGGCCCGAATGGACTTAGCAATCCATTCCACCTCAATACCTGACTCTTTCACTGGCAAGATGAATATGCTCAGCTTTATAGACTAGAAGTCAAATGTCACCTTACCAACTTTGGAAGGAGAAGAGTTAATCAGAAAAGTATGAAATATGGTGAGTTCAGTGTGGTACCTCAAGCTTTTTGAGCTGGTCACCATTTAGGTAGATTATGTTTGGGTGAGTGAAAGTACCAAATTGAATACAAATTGGTTCATGCAAATTGGAAACACCAAAAAAACATTGGCTGAGAGACAGATATTTGGATATTGATAATTAAGTCATAGTTTAAGAACTTTGGTCTTGATTC
Source organism: Cheracebus regulus (assembly GCA_963574635.1). Classification (NCBI taxonomy): domain Eukaryota; kingdom Metazoa; phylum Chordata; class Mammalia; order Primates; family Pitheciidae; genus Cheracebus; species Cheracebus regulus. The sequence continues at coordinate 8,113 of CAUYQU010093493.1, read as the reverse complement.
TAAACACAGCTGACTCAGCTACCTGCTGGGCATGTGATCTTGGCCAAGTCACTTTTCCTTTCTATGTATTGTTTTTCTTATTTGTAAAATTCAGAAGATAAGACCATCCTTATAACACTGACATGAGTGGACTAGGTGAGGCAGTGTTTGCAGAGTGCGGAATCAACTGACAGGTACCTGAGCACATTAATACACAGTTACTGGTGATGGTGAGTGAGGCCATTGCCTTTGAGCTAGAAGGAATAAAAAGAGTCCACAAAAGGAAAGGGAGAGCTCTCACCCTGCAGGAGGAGATGACTGTTCAGAGCGTCCTTGAGAACATTAAATAATGTTTTAAAATACCCTGTCTCCAGGTAAACATCACAGCACTTTCAAATTTGGTTCAGCCTTGAGCTCCTTAAGGTCCTGTCAACTTAGAATACTTGCCAGTTCAGACAGCGCACTGCTTAGATCATCCCTCTCCTCCCACCACCTCATTCCCTTCCCTGTATCAAAAGGCAAAATTCAGTTGTGCAAACTCCAAAAATAAAAAAAAAAATCCACCTAAATCTGGGAAAAGTATTCAGCATTTTAGGACTATTTAAAATTCTGTGAACATTTAAATATGATATTACCTTGCCCAAGGTATGATATCATCTTTGATCACAGACTGGTACTGAGGGAAAACATCTGTTCCATGGGATTTTTCCATGAAACAAGATATGGAGTATTTCTATCAACCAAGTAGGATAAGCTCACTCTTTGGGCCTAGATGTAAAAATGGTGCTATTCTGTAGTTCTGGATTGTATAAACCTGTTTAAAATATTATTCTACTGTTTAACACACTTGGCTGAAACTATCCATCTCTTCCATCAAACACACATTCATCAAGTACTACCTGCCACATGCAGGGCATGGAATGAACTTGACACCAATGCAAAATGAGGATGGAGAACTGGAAGGAATTAATATTTATTAGATATGTACAGCAGTCAATGAGCTAGAAGTAAAACATGCTAGGTAGAAATATGTGTTATTTAGTCTAATGCATTTCGCTAGCTTGTTGCACTTGGCCACATTCATGGCATTTGCTATTAATTGCTGCATTAGTTTTTCTTTGGTTACATGATGCTCAGCATTCAGCTGCTGAATGCACATTAATAGTTTCTCAGACTCAGTAGATCCAAGATGGCTGAATAGGAACAGCTCTGGAGTGCAGTTCCAAGCGAGAACAATGCAGAGGGTGAGTGATCACCACACTTCCAAACAAGTTTTTACTGCCCACAGACCAGGAGATTCCTGGGTGGAAAAGTACCACAAGTCTCCAGCACAGCTGTTTCAGCCAGCACAGTGGGTCTCCGCACAAAACCTCACACAAATCCAGTGGCTGTTTCAACAGGTGCTTGGAACGCCTGGGAGACAGAGCCACCCATTCAACTGAAAAAACAGGGGCTGAAACAGGGAGCCCAGTGATCTGGCTCAGTAGGTCCCACCCCCGACAAAGACCAGCAATCTGAAATGCTCTGGATTGAGAGTTTCACAGCAAGCACAGCTGGACCCAGGATGGTCCAGCTCAGTTGGGGGAAGAGCATCAGCCATAACGGAAGCAGTCCACCATTAGCAAGGCAATCCACCTGTACAGAGGCAGTCCGCCATTACTGAGGGAGTCTGCCATTACTGAGGCACACTGCCATTACCGAGGCAGTCCTAACTGTACCTCTGTAAACAAAACCACAAGGAAGTTCACACAGCAGCTGGGCAGAGCCCATGGCAGCTCAGCAGCGCCTCTGCTGGCAGACTGTGACCAGACTACCTCCTTCCTGGGCAGGGCATCTCTGAAAAAAGGCAGCAGCATGTCAGGAACTTAGAAATAAAGCCCTACTTTCTCAGGACAGAGCACCTGGGAAAAAAGGCAGTTATGAGTTCCACTGCAGCAAACTTAAATGTGCTTGCCCAGAAGCTCTGAATGGAGCAACGGCACTCCAGCTCAGCACTTGAGCTCGTGTAAGGGACAGACTGTCTCCTCAAGAGGCTTCTTGACCCCCATATATCCAAAGAAACACCTCATAAAGCAGAGCTTAAGCTGACATCTGGCAGGTACCCTTCTGGGAGGAAGATAACAGAAAAAGAAACCGGCAGCAACCCTTACTGTTCCGCAGCCACTGCAGGTGATCCCCAGGCAAGCAGGGTCTGGAGTGGACCTCCAGCAATCCTACAGCAGAGGGTCCTGACTGTTAGAAGGAAAACTAAAACTCAGAAAGAAATAGCTTCATCATCAAGTTATTTCTTGAAAATAGAAAAAGGATATTCACTCAGAGACCCCATCCGAAAGTCACCAACTACAAAGACCACAGGTAGATAAATCCACAAAGATAGGAAGAAACCGGTGCAAAAAGGATGAAAACACCTAAAACCAGAATGCCTCTCCTCCTCCAAGGGATCACAACTCCTCACTAGCAAGGGAACAATGCTGGATGGAGGATGAGTCTGATGAATTGACAGAAACAGGCTTCAGAAGGTGAGTATTAACAAACTTCTCTGAGCTAAAAGAACATGTTCTAACCCAATGCAAAGAAACTAAGAACATTGAAAAAATGTTTGATGAAATGCTTACAAGAATAAACAGCTTAGAGGAGAATATAAATGACCTGATGGAGTGGGAAAACAGCACAAGAACTTCGGGAAGAATACACAAGTTTCAATAGCCAAATCGACCAAGCAGAAGAAAGGATATCAGAGATTGAAGATCAACTCAATTAAATAAAACAAGAAGACAAGATTAGAGAAAAAAGAGTGAAAAGAAATAAAGCCTCCAAGAAATATGGGATTATGTGAAAAGACCTAATCTCTGTTTGATAGGTATACCTGAATGTGACGGAGAGAATGAATCTAAGCTGGAAAACACTCTTCAGGATATTATCCAGGAGAATGTCCCCAACCTAGCAAGGCAGGCCAATATTCAAGTCCAGGCCAATATTCAACACCACAAAGATAATCCTCAAGAAGAGCAACCCCAAGGCACATAATCATGAGCTTCACCAGGGTTGAAATGAAGGAAAAAATGCTAAGCGCAGCCAGAGAGAAAGGTCGGGTTAACCACAAAGGGAAGCCCATCAGACTCACAGCAGATCTCTCCACAGAAACCCTACAAGCCAGAAGAGAGTAGGGGCCAATAGTCAACATCCTTAAAGAAAAGAACTTTCAACCTAGAATTTCATATCCAGCCAAACTAAGCTTCATAAGCAAAACAGAAATAAATTCCTTTATGAACAGGCAATTACTCAGAGATTTTGTCACCACCAGACCTCAATTCTAAGCAAAAAGAACAAAGTGGGAGGCATCACACTACTGGACTTCAAACTATACTACAAGGCTACAATAATCAAAACAGGGTGGTACTGGTATTAAAAAAAGAGATATAGACCAATGGAACAGAACAGAGGTTTCAGAGGCAACACCACACATCTACAACCATCTGATCTTTGACAAACCTGACAAAAACAAGCAATGGGGAAAGGAGTCCGTGTTTAATAAATGGTGTTGGGAAAACTGGCTAGCCATGTGCAGAAAGCAGAAACTGGGCTCCTTCCTGACAGCTTACACTAAAATTAACTCCAGATAGATTAAAGACTTAAACATAAGACCTAACACCATAAAAACCCTATAAGAATACCTAGGCAAAACCATTCTAGACATAGGTGTAGGCAAGGACTTCATGACCAAAACACCAAAAGCATAGGCAACAAAAGCCGAAATACACAAATGGGACCTAATCAAACTCCACAGCTTCTGCACAGCAAAAGAAACTGTCATTAGAGTGAACAGGCAACCAACAGAATGGGAAAAAAATTTTGCAATCTACCCATCTGAAAAAGGGCTAATATCCAGAATCTACAAAGTACAAAAACAGATTTACAAGAAAAAAACAAGCCCATTCAAAAGTGGGTGAAGGATATGAACAAACACTTTACAAAAGAAGGCATACATGAGGCCAACAAACATATGAAAAAAATGCTCATCATCACTGGTCATTAGAGAAATGCAAATCAAAACTACATTAAGATACCATCTCATGCCAGTTAGACGGCAGTCATTAAAAAATCTGGAGACAACAGATGCTGGAGAGGATGTGGAGAAGTAGGAACACTTTTACACTGTTGGTGGGAGTGTAAATTAGTTAAACCATTGTGGAAGACAGTGTGGCAATTCCTCAAGGACCTAGAAATAGAAATTCTGTTTGACCCAGCAATTCCTTTACTAGGTATATATCCAAAGGATTATAAATTGTTCTACCATAAGGACACATGCACACAAATGTTCATTGCAGCACTGTTTACAATAGCAAAGACCTGGAACCAACCCAAATGCCCACGGATGATAGACTGGACAGGGAAAATGTGTCACATATATACCATGGAATACTATGCAGCCATAAAAAACGATGAGTTCGTGTCCTTTGTAGGAACATGGATGAACCTGGAAGCCATAATTCTCAGCAAACTGATGCAAGAACAGAAAATCAAACACCGCATGTTCTCACTCATAGGTGGGTGTTGAAAAAGGAGAACACATGAACACAGGGAGGGGAGCATCACACACTGGGGTCTGTCAGGGGGAAATAGGGGAGGGACAGTGGGGGGTGGGGAGTTGGGGAGCGATAGCTTCGGGAGAAATGCCAGATATAGGTGATGGGGAAGATGGCAGCAAATCACACTGCCATGTGTGTACCTATGGAACAATCTTGCATGTTCTTCACATGTACCCCAAAACCTAAAATGCAATAAAAAAATAATAAGAGCTCTTGAAAGAAGCACAAAATGTAGAAAGGAACAACAAGTACCAGCCACTCCAAAAACATACCAAATGGTAAAGAGCATCAGCACAATGAAGAAACTGCATCAACTAATGGGCAAAACAACCAGCTAGCATCAAAATGGCAAGATCAAATTCACATATAACAATATTAACCTTAAATGTAAATGAGCTAATAAATGCTCCAATTAAAAGACACAGACTGACAAATTGGATAAAAAGTTACAACCCATCAGTGTGCTGTATGCAGGAAACCCATGTCACATGCAAGGACACACATAGGCTCAAAATAAAGGGATGGAGGAAGATTTACCAAGCAAATGGAGAGAGAGAGAAAAAAGCAGGGGTTGCAATCCTAGTCTCTGATAAAATAGACTTTAAACCAACAAAGATCAAAAAGAGACAAAGAAGGGCATTGCATAATGGTAAAAGGATCAACACAACAAGAAGAGCTAACGATCCTAAATGTATATGCACCCAATACAGGAGCACCCAGATACATAAAGCAAGTTCTTAATGACCTACAAGGAGACTTAGAATCCCACACAATAATAGTGGGAGACTTTAACACTCCACTGTCAATATTAGACAGATCAACAAGTCAGAAAATTAACCAGGATATCCAGGACTTGATCTCATATCTGGACCAAGCAAACCTAATAGACATCTACAGAACTCTTCACCCCAAATCCACAGAATATACATTCTTCTCAGCACCACATCGCACCTACTCTAAAATTGACCACATAATTGGAAGTAAATCACTCCTCAGCAAATGCAAAAGAATGGAAATCATAACAAACAGTCTCTCAGACCACAGTGCAATCAAATTAGAACTCAGGATTAAGAAACTAACTCAGAACCGCACAACTTCATGGAAACTGAACAAGTGGCTCTTGAATGTCAACTAGGTAAACAATGAAATGAAGGCAGAAATAAAGATATTCTTCGAAACCAATCAGAATGAATACACTTTGTAGCAGAATCTCTGGAACACATCTAAAGCAGTGTCTAGATGAAAATTTATGGCAATAAATGCCCACATAAGAAGCAAGGAAAGATCTAAAACTGACACCCTATCATCAAAATTGAAAGAACCTAGAGGAGCAAGATCAAAAAAACTCAAAAGCTAGCAGAAGACAAGAAATAACTAAGATCAGAACAGACCTGAAGGAGTTAGAGATACAAAAAAAAAACCCTTCCAAAAACCAGTAAATCCAGGAGCCTGTTTTTTGAAAAGATCAACAAAATAGAAAGACCACTAGCCAGATTAATAAAAAAGAAAAGAGAGAAGAATCAAATAAATGCATTAAAAAGCGATAAAGGGGATATCATCACCGATTCCACAGAAATACAAACTACCATCAGAGATTACTACAAACAACTCTATGCACATAAACCAGTAAACCTAGAAGAAATTGATAAATTGCTGGACATTGGGACTCTCCCAAGCCTAAACCTGGAAGAAGTTGAAACGCTGAATAGACCAATAACAAGGGCTGAAGTTGAGGCAGCAATTAATAGCCTACCAACCAAAAAAAAGCCCAGGTCCAGATGGGTTCACAGCCAAATTCTACCAGCCATACAAAGAGAAGTTGGTACCATTCCTTCTGAAACTATTCCAAACAATCAAAAAGGAGGGAATCCTCCCCAAATCATTTTATGAGACCAATATCATCCTGACACCAAAACCTGGCAGAGACTCAACAAAAAAAGAAAACTTCAGGTCAATATCCATGATGAACATAGATGCAGAAATCTTCAATAAAATACTGGCAAACTGATTGCAATAGCACATCAAAAAGCTTATCCATCACTATCAAGCAGGCTTCATCCCAGGGATGCAAGACTAGTTCAACATACGCAAGTCTATAAACGTAATTCACCACATAAACAGAACCAAAGACAAAAACCACATGATTATATCAATAGATGCAGAGAAGGCCTTTGACAAAATTCAACAGTCCTTTATGCTCAAAACTCTAAATAAACTAGGTATTGATGGAACATATCTCAAAATAATAAAAGCTATTTACAACAAACCCACAGCCAATATCATACTGAATGGGCAAAAACCAGAAGCATTCCTTTGGAAATCTGGAACTAGACAAGGATGCCCTTTCTCACCACTCCTATTCAATATAGTATTGGAAGTTCTAGCCAGAGCAATCAGGCAAGAAAAAGAAATAAAGAGTATTCAATTAGGAAAGGAGGAAGTTAAATTGTCTCCATTTGCAGACCACATGATTGTATATTTAGAAGACCCCATCATCTCAGCCCAATATCTCGTGAAACTGATGAGCAACTACAGCAAAGTCTCAGGATAAAAAAATCAATGTGCAGAAATCACAAGTATTCCTATACACCAATAACAGATTAAAAGAGAATGAAATCAAGAGTGAACTCCCAGAGAGATCCAAGATGGCCAATTAGCAACAGCTCAGGAATGTAGCTCCCAGTGAAAGCGCAGAGAACGAGTGGACACCGCACTTTCCGACGAATTTTTGTTGCCCACAGACCGGGAGATTCCCGGCAGAGGAGACACACGGGTCGCCAGCGCGACTATTTTGGCCGGCGCACTGTTTTGCCGGTGCCCTAGTGCGGTGCTTCCCGGTGCGGAGTATATGGGACAGTCGGGCTTGGCTGGTCCCACCCCCACAAGGAAAACAGCAATTGGAAGCGCTGCGGACTGAGAGTTTCACAGCAAGCACAGTGAACCCGGGAAGGTCCGGCTCTGTGGGGAATGGGCATCCGCCAAAGGAAAACTAAGAAACAGAAAAACTTCATCACCGGGCGGAGAGAGATCCAAGATGGCCACATAGCAGCAGCTCGGGATTGTAGCTCCCAGTGAAAGCACAGAGAGTGAGTGGATGCCATAATTGCAAACGAATTTTTGATGCCCACAGACTGGGAGATTCCCGGCGAAGGAGCCACACAGGTCGCCAGCGCAACTCTTTTGACCGGCGCAGCACTTCTTGGTGCGGAGTGTACGGGACTGGCTGCCCTTTTAGTCGGGCTCCGCCGGTCCCATCCCCACAAGGAGAGCAGCAATTGGAAGCTCTGAGGACTGAGTTTCACAGCAAGCGCAGCTAAACCCGGGAAGGCCCAGCTCTGTGGGGAAGGGGCGCCCCCCAAAGGAAAACTAAGAAACAGAAAAAACTTTATCACCAACAAGCCAGACGTCCACTCAGAGACCCAATCTGAAAGTCGGCAATTACAAAGATGACAGGTGGATAAATCCACAAAAATGGGAAGAAACCAGTGCAAAAAGGCTGAGAACACCCGAAATCAGAATGCCTCTCCTCTTACCGGGGATCGCAG
>CAUYQU010093491.1:0-15534 GCA_963574635.1 Cheracebus regulus | reverse complement strand
TACCAAAGACAATTTCAGTGGCAAACACAGAGGCAAATTTTAAACTGTTTGCTAAGTGTCCATCATGTCTGCTTTCAGAAAAAGAATGATTTCCAATGAGAGAACACTGTGCTCCAGAATACCTGATGTGGGCAGCCAACCAATGAACCATCCTGAGAAAAGCCAGAGAAACCAATCATCTTAGTATAAAATCCATTAATCAATGATTTCCTATAACAACAGTTCCCCGAATCTAATTCATTCTGTGCAGAATTACTTCTGTGCTGTAAAACTCAAAAAAATGTCAGACTGCCATTTTTTGGTTGTCTTTATTAAATTTTTTATGGTTGAGACAGTTGGACGTTGAAGTGCTGGGATATGCAGATATTTCCTGTCTACTTTCTTACAGTGGTTTTTAAGAGATTATTTGGTATGTTATAAATCAAATTTGGCTTTGACAATATTGAATTGTCATTTTAGCTCAAGAATCTTTTATAAACTTACTATATCACAAATACAGCTGTGTCTGAGTTTCTCTCAACCTCCTTTTGTCTCTCTCTTCCTCTCTCTCTACAACTATACATAACACATGTGCATGCATGTGTAAATTAAGTTCTCTTTAGCTCAGTTCCCCAATCTGTAAAATGGAGATAATAAGAATTGATAGATTATTTTTGCAATTAAACTTAATGCCAATGAAAGATTTGGAAAAATATCTGACATATACTGATTATTTAATAAATACTGCCATCGTAGCATAAACATTTTAGATAGAATAACTTATTGGAAAGCTTACAGAGAAATGAGTTAAAAATAAAAGAAAATTAGTCTTTTAAAAGTAAATGTCTTGAGTATATTAGAGCAGATACAGTTAGTTCTAAGATACTGCCCATGATTTTCTGCATTGTGTTTGCTACCATTTAATATGTCTCAAAAGACTTGTTTGGCCCTGTAGATAAGAATTTGTTCTTAGACATTTTGGTATTTTTCTTTAGTCTGAATGGAGTGGCTCTGATAATACCTGATAGTTTGCCCTTCTAGTGGTGTAGTTGCTGAGGCATGAATATATGTCTCAAATTCTGACAGAACAAAATGCAAGGTCCTGTCAGAGTAAATGGAGATGCTATGATCTGGCCTTTGATGCAGTACGCATTTAGGCTTAGTGAGAAGGTATAGAGCACATTTGTGCTATTTTGGTGACTCAGCAATTAAACATCATGAATAAGTCTTTGTTAGAGTTAGAAAACTTCTCAAATTTTGGTACTAAACAGCAGAGTTCCATCTTTTATCTTAAAAGTTAAGGCATAGATATTATTGGTAATCTTGGCAACTGAAAGCTCAGCACTGACCGTTCCTGAACTTTACATGGAGCTGCCAGAGATGGAAGGTACTTGAGAGAGACAAGGCTTTCCAAATACCACAACTGGCACAGAATGACAGAGAAATATAGTTTTGTTAGTGCTGTTCTTGGTATAGTGTTGCAGATTAAGATAACTTAGGAAATTAAATAACTATTTGTCAAGGCTTACTATATGCCACATACTCATAACAGGATTTACGTATTTTATCTTTGTATTGAACTAACTGCAAAAATCACTAGTATTTTAATTATACAAACTAGACCAAGATAGAACATAAAGAATTTATGAAAGGATAAAATCACAAGTTAATTTGCTCATTAGAGATAAAACATTCACATTTATTGAATGTCATTACTGTAGAGTTCCCTGTTTTCTCTCAGTTAAACATAATTTATGACTTAATTTATGACTTCAAAAATAATGATTCTCCTCTTTTTCTTTCTTTTATCATTGATATCTACCTGGTCACTCCCTACACCATTGTCACGTGTATCTTTTAACTCCTTTTTTTTTTTGAGTCTTGCTCTGTCACCAGGCTGGAGTGCAGTGACCTGATCTTGGCTCACTGCAACCTCCACCTCCTGGGTTCACTGGATTCTCCTGCCTCAGCATCCCAAGTAGCTGGGACTACAGGCACTCACCACCATGTCCATCTAATTTTTGTATTGTTAGTAAAGTTGGAGTTTATCATGTTGGTTAGGATGGTCTCAATCTCCTGACCTGGTGATCTGCCCGCCTTGGCCTCCCAAAGCGCTGGGATTACAGGCATGAGCCACCACGCCCAGTCTTTTAACTCCTTAATGAAGGCAAAATGAAAGGAGATTAAGTGTCTTTTTCATGGGAGGGCCAGAGTTAAAATTTTGACTTTTGAATTTGCTACTTCTGGGTTTCAGAGAGGCTATTGAAGTTCTTTATGCCTATATTGCACTACCTGTAAGAGAGATGTAATAATTCCATGACCTAACACCTACGGTTTGTGTAACAATTAAATTTTCAGATGGTAAATGAGCATTCTAGATGCCGTTAAGAAATTCACGATTCATGAGAGAAGATCAAAATGTCACATTAACAGAAGTTTGGAAGAAGTTGACCCAAACCTGGTGGACGACTTGAAGGGGGTCCTTCAGTGGAGGAAGTCACTGCAGATGTGTTAGAAAGAGCAAGATAACTAGTATTAGAAGTGAAGCCTGAAGATGTGCCTGAATTGCTGCAATCTCATGATCAAACTTGAACAGATGAGTTGCTTCTCATGAATAAGCAAAGAAAGTGGTGGTTTCTTTTTTCTTTTCAAGTATTTTAAAAATTGAAGTAAAATCCAGTAACATGAAATTAACCATTTTTTTTAAAAAAAAAAAGAGTTAAATTAATAAGCCTGCATAAAGCTCTTAATACCTGGAACATAGAAAACACTACATTAATGCTATCAATCACTGAGGATTGAGGAAACTTTATCTTACTTGCTATGAATGTGTCCATTCTGTCTTTCAAATTTAATTATCAAGAAAATAATTTGTGTTTTTAAAAGGTAATATGATTACCATACAATGGCCTATCCCGGTAATACAGACATAATTAATGGCAATGATAATACATATTACTCATTTAACCGGTTTATACTACACTCATTACTCTGAGAGTCAGTGTATATAAACTCATATATCACTTAGCGATGGCGACACATTCTGAGAACTCTATTGTTAGGTGATTTTTTTATTATGCAAACATTGTAGAGTGTATTTACACAATCTTGATGGTATAGCCTACTGCACACCTGGGATATATGGTCTAGCCTATGGCTCCTAGGCTACAAATTTGTACAGCATGTTACTGTACTGAACACTATAGACAATTATAACACAATAGTATTTATTTGTGTATCTAAACATATATAAACATAGAAAAAGAACAAATATGGTATAAAATATAAACAATTGTACACCCATATAGGGCATTTACTATGAACAAAGCTTGCAGGACTGGAAGCAGCTCTGGATTAGTCAGTGAGTGAGAGGTAAGTGAATGTGAAGTCCTAGGACATTACTATACACAGCTGTAGACTTTATAAACCCTAAAAGCTTAAACTACCCTACATTTAGAAAAACAATAATAAGTGTGATATGACGTTATGATGGCTATGAAGTCAACAGGCAAAAATGAATTTTTTAGTTCCATTATATTTTATATGACAACTGTTATATATGTGGTTCATAATTGGCCAAAATATCATTATGTGGTGTATGACTATATGTAATTATTTTAACATAATTTCAGATGGTTTTATATCTAAGCTTCTTGCTTTATGTGATTGATTTCCAAAACTTTCTGACACAAATATAAATAAATGACTTCATAATCCTAAAATTTAATATGTGATTTAAAATGTAATTAGTAAGCAGAACATTTACTTATGCAGTATTTAAGAATCAAATTTAATGTCATTCTGAAAATATTTACATTCACGAATATATATAAATAATAAAAACAAATTGGATCAAAGGATTTGATAAGAAAGTTAGATTTATGTACAACATTTGGGGAACTTGTATAACTATATATTGTAGTAAATGCATATTTAAATATTAATAATTTCTCTCCTTTATACCTGAGACAGAAAAGTTAGAACTCATGAACAGACATTTCTCATAGAAGACATACTGAGACTTTGCTGAAGTTGCTTATAAGCTTAAGAAGATTTTGGACTGAGACGATGGGGCTTTCTAAATATATAATCACATCATCTGCAAACAGAGATAATTTGATTTCTTCTCTTCCTATTTGAATACCCTTTATTTATTTCTATTGTCTGATGTCTGAGGTGGAACAACTAAATCCCAAAACCATCCTCCCCATACCAGCACTTCCCCTTCTGTGGAAAAGTTATCTTCCACAAAACTGATTCCTGGTCCCAAAAAGATTGGGGAGTGCTGCCTTAGAGCCACATCTTAAATGAATATAGTATAATATCAAACCAGGAACATGGCATTGTAAACGACATTGTTTTAATTCATTTCCACATATTCATGGCTAGCATAAAAATATAATGTTGTTTTTGACCTTGGATCTTGTGACCTTATAAACTCACTTTTATTTCTCGGTGTTTTACTCCAGAGTCCTTGGGATATTCTACATCTATCTGTCATCTATCCACATCACCTTAAAGTTGCGACAGTTTCATTTCTTTCTTTCTAATTTGTTCGTGTTTTTTTCTTGTCTTATGCTGGGCAAGAAGTCTTCTACTGTGTTAAATAAAGTGGTGAGAGTGGACACCCTTGCCTTGTTCACTATTTAGAAGAAAATAATTCAGTCTTTCACCAATAAGTATGATGTTAAAGTGAGCTATCAGAAGAATGAGCGTAAGTGAGCTCTAAGTATTGTTTTTTCCTTTTCTTTTCTTTTGGGATGGAGTCTTGCACTGTCACCTGGGCTGGAGTGCAATGGCCAATCTTGACTCACTGCAACCTCTGCCTCCTGGGTTCACTCGATTCTCCTGCCTCAACCTCCCCAGTAGCTGGGATTACAGGTGCATACCACCACACCTGGCTAATTTTTTGTATTTTTAGTTGAGATGGGGTTTTATTGTGTTGGCGAGACTGGTTTCAAGCTCCTGACCTTGTGATCCACTGACTCGGCCTCCCAAAGTGCTGGGGTTACAGGCATGAGCCACCATGCCTGCCCCACTAGCTCTAAGTTTTATATATATATTACTTAACAAATTGAAGACGTTTTGCTGTGCTTCTAGTTTACTGAGAAGTTTTATCAATGTTTTTTCTGCAACAGTTGATATGATCTTGTGCTTTTTAAATTTAATATTTCATTGATATTATGGGTTACACTGATTAGTTTTCCAGTATTGAAACAGATTTGCATTCTTGGAATAAACTGTACTTGATAATGGTGTATAATTACATGTATATACTGCTGAATTTGATTTGCCAGTATTTTGTTGAGAATTTTTGCATCTAAGTACATGAGAGGTATTGGTCTGTAGTTTTCTTTGTCCTGTGATGCTTTTGCCTAGTTCTGTCATCAGGGTAATAGTGATCTCATAAAATGAGCTGGAAATGTTACTTGTATTTTATTTTCTGGAAGAGATTGTAATTGGTGACAATTCATCTCTGAAAGTTTTGGGCAATTCTCTAATGAAATCATATAGGCCTGTTTGTTTCCAATGATACTTTCTGAGCTTTTTAGAAGTTTTTCCATTGTGAGCTAAATTGCTATTTCATATGTATGAGTTTGACAGTTGGTAATTTTCAAAGAATTGGTTCATTTCACCTAAATTGTCAAATTCATGAATGTAGAGTTATTAATTGTTTTCATTATTACTTTTCTAGTACTATAGAATTTGTAGCTATATTTTCTGTATTTATTCCTGATATTAATAATTTGTATTTTTTTAATCTTAGTCTCGCTAGAAATTAATTACTTTTTTGTCCTTTTCTAGGAACAATTATTTTTCTTGTTGTTTCAGTGAGTCTTTGGTTTTGCTATTGATTCATACGTTAAAGTAGAATATGCCTATTGTTTAGTTATGTGTTGAGGAGATGGTGTTGCACACTGCATGTGCCACTACCCCGGCTAATTTTTTTTTTTTTTTTTTGTATTTTTAGTAGAAACAGTTGGCCAGGTTGATCTCAAACTCCTAAACTCAAGTGATCCTCCTGCCTCAGCCTCTCAAAGTACTAGGATTATAGGCGTGAGCCACCATACCCAGCCAAACGTTCCCATCTTTATGTCCACGTGCACCCAATGTTCATCTCCCATTTATAAGTGAGAACATGTGGTATTTGGTTTTCTGTTTCTTCATTAATTCACTCAGGATAATAGCCTCCTACAGCATCCATGTTGCCACAAGGACAAGATTTTGTTCCTTTTTTTGACATATAATATTCCATAATGTATATGAACCACTTTTTCTTTTTATTATTATACTTTAAGTTCTGGGGTAAATGTGCAGATCGTGCAGGTGCAAGATTTGTACATATGTATACACATGCCGTGGTAGTTTGTTGCATCCATCATCCATCCCTCTGTCATTTACGTTAGGATTTCCCCTAAAGTATCCCTCCCCAATCCCCCACTGCCTGCTATCCTTTCCCTAACCCCCTCACTACCCAACAGGCCCCAGTGTGTGATGTTCCCCTCCCTGTGTCTGTGTGTTCTCATTGTGCAACACCCATTATGAATGAGAACATGCAGTGTTTGGTTTTCTGTTCTTGTGTCAGTTTGCTGAGAATGTTTTATCTAATCCGCTGTCGATGGGTACCTAAGTTGATGCCATGTCTTTGCTATTGTGAATAGCTCTGTGATGAACTCACAATTGCATGTGTCTTTTTTGTAGAATGGTTTATTTGCTTTGCGCATATACCCAGCAATGGGATTGCTGGGTCACATGGCAGTTCTCTTTTAAATTCTTTGTAAAATCTTCAAACTGCTTTCCACAGTGGCTGAAATAATTTGCATTCCCTCCAACAATGTGTGTGCTCCCTTTTCTCTGCAGCCTTGTCAGGACCTGTTATTTTTTGCCTTTTTAATAACAGCCATTCTGACTGATGTAAAGTGGTCTCTAACAGTGATTTTGATTTGCGTTTTTCTTATGGTTAGTATACATGAATTTTCTTCTGCCTCTGCCACCCCTGAGACAGCAAGACCAACCACTCCTCTTCCTCTTCCTCTTACTGTAAAGGTAATGAGGTTGAAGATCCTTATGATGATCGACTTCCACTCGATGAAGAGCAAGTATACTTTTTCTTTCTTTTGATTTTCTCAATAACATTTTATTTTCTCCAGCTTATTTTATTGTAAGAATATGGTATAGAAGTACATATACCATACAAAATGTGTGTTAGTTGACTGTTCATGTTATTGGTAAGGTTTACCATCAACAGTAGGCTGTAAATAGTTAAGTTTTGGGGCAGTCAAAAGTTATACTTGGATTTTTGACTGTGTTAATAGTATGTGCTCATAATCTCTACATTGTTCAAGAATCAATGGTATTTCATTTTATGGGTTTTCTGAAATTATTTACATGGCTAGTTTTACTTATTTGAGCTGGTGGAAATCTCAGAGTCAAAATTGTGCCCCAAATTTAATGAAATGTGCAAGATCTATGGCATGCATCTTGGAGCTAACTTTATCCCTACTTTATCTTTTTCCCATCTTCATTTTATAATTTTATAATAATTTTTAATACTTGTATGAGAGTTCTCCAAGGAAACAGAACCAATATCTATGTTTGTCTGTCCATCTATCTGTATATCTAATCCATATCATCTATCCATCTATTTGTCTATCTAATAATCTATCTATTTATCTATCTATCTAATCTATCATCTATTTATTTTAAGGAAATTGGCTTATTTAATTGTGAAGGCTTTCAAGTCCAAAATCTGCAGGGCAGATCGATAGGCTGGAGACCCAGAGAAACATTGGTGTTGTAGTTGGAGTCTGAATGCTCTCTGCTGGCAGAATTTCTTCTTTGGGGGAAGTCTGTATTTTCTTTTTTTTAAAGGAAACATTTTAGGTTCATACACGGCAGGTTAGTTAAAAAGGTAAACTTATGCCATGAGGCTTTGTTGTACAGATTATTTCATCACCCAGGTAGTAAGCCTAGCACCCAATTGTTATTTGTTCTGATCCTCTTCCTCCTTCCTCCTTCTACCCTCAACTATGCCCAAGTGTCTGTTGTTCCCATCCTTGTGTCCATATGTTCTCATTGTTTAGCTTCGTGTGTGTGTGTGTGTGTGTGTGTGTGTGTGTGTGTGTGTGCCTGTGCATGTGTGGCAAAAGGCTTTGCTGCATGGCTTTTGTGTGGGTCTTTGAGTGTCACATGTGCCTGTCTGTTTCTCTGTGAGTTTTCCTGTGTCAGGTTGTGTGTCTGTTCTGTGGGAGGAAAAACAGCTCTACTGTGGGGACTGGAGCCATTGCAGGATCACCATCAGCCATGCCAAGGCATGCCCAACAGCTGACCTAAGCCTGCTCCTCCCAGAACATCAGGCTGCACCCAGGCCCTGCTCACTCCCTCTGTCTCCTGAGACTGCTCCTCACTGCCTGCTTCACTGGCCCTGGTAAGTGTGAGGCTCCCTGCCCCACCCGCACAACGAAGCTGCAGAAGAGGGCGCCGCCCACCTGCAGTCATGAGGGGCTCCTCCGCAGTGGGTGTCCTGCAATGCATGCTCTCTGACCCCTTTTGTTTCAGTGCTGTCCTTTTTAGTGTGTGGCATGAGGACGGCAGGGAGCTGCCACCTCAGGCTTCTCTTATTTTTACTCTGTGAGTAATCAGCTCTGAATGAGAGGGGCTCATTGTGTCTATTATCAAACCAGTCAGGCCTTGGCCTTGGCATGTCTTGTGCGTGCATGGCAAATGTATTGCCTATGGAGTCAGGGGAGGTCCAGCACCCTTTTAGAAGACAGGGCCTTGCGGACAGTTACAGGTGACAATGCCTGGGCACAGCTCTCACCTAGGTGGTGTGGGATGGGAGGAGGGCAGGGCCTTCCACTGCCCCACCAGCAAAATGGGCAGTGTGGCCAGTTCCTCAGGACCTGAGAGCGTTTGCTCCGTGTTGATAAAATGTTGTGTCGGGTGGCAAGAGTAGGACTGAGACCAGCCACCCAGTTGGTGCTTGTTACCGTCAGCAATGTTTGTTGAGTCAAAGCAAATAGCTACTCAAAATCAAGTGGGCTGAGTGTCGTGACTCACACCTGTAATCCCAGTGATTTGGGAGGCCAAGGTGGGCAGAGGGTTTGAGGCCAGGAGTTCAAAACCAGAGTGAGAGCTTTTCTCTACAAAACATTTTTTAAAATTAGCTGGTGCAGGCTGGGCACGGTGGCTCATGCCTGTAATCCTAGCACTTTGGGAGGCTGAGGCAGGTGGATCATGAGGTCAAGAGATCGAGACCATCCTGTCAACATGGTGAAAACCTATCTCTACTAAAACTACAAAAAATAGCTGGTGTTGTACACCTATAGTCCCAGCTATTTGGGAGGCTGAGGCAGGAGAATTGCTTGGACCCAGGAGGCGTAGGTTGCAGTGAGCCAAGATCATGCCACTGCACTCTAGCCTGGCAAAAGAGCAAGATTCTGTCTCAAAAAAAAAAATAATTAGCTGGTGTAGTGTCATGTGCCTGAAGTCCTAGCTACTTGGGAGGCTGAGTTGGGATCACTTGAGCCCGGGAGGTCCAGGCTGCAGTGAGCTGAGATTGCACCACTGCATTCCAGCCAGTGCAACAGACCAAGAACCAAATAATAAGTAAGTAAGTAAATTCATTCATCCACTCATCCATCCACCCACCCCAGAGTGCATCAGCCCACTTTGCTGCTGCATTGTTTCTCCCTCACCAACGGGATTCCCTGTTTCCAGCCAGGAGATGATGGTCCACAGCCACTGCTAGAGTGCCTCATTAAAACTCTTTGGTTTGTGTTTCCACCAAAAAATGCTTAATTGCATTTGGGCAAAAAACTTGCAGCGAAGAGAGAAAAAGAGATGAAAGCAATCTGTGAGGGAGGCTCAGACTGATGTGTGACATGTGCTGTTGTGTGAGCGTGATGGGTGTGTTGGTTTGCACTGTTGATGCTTATGAAGTGAGGATGCATGGAGTGCTGACTATACATGATGCCTCTGCTGGCTGACTGAGTAGCGTTCATGAAACAGTGTTGGTGGACTCACAGCCCTGAATCCCTCAGGCACTCAGAGAGCAACCTGTGTCTTTTACAGAGTGAGGAACTTTAGTCTCCTCACACCAAAGCTGCAAGCCCTGTAAAAGCAGGTGTGTTTGTTTTGCAGAAAAGAGGCCATGTGCCACAGGGCTTTGCCCTGCATGCCCCAGACAGATCCGTGCTGTTGGGCCTTTCACGTCCTCTGCTGGAGATTGATCTGGTTATAGGGCTCTTTGGAAAAATGACAGGGGAGACCTTGCATGCCAGCCAGCCAGGTAGGAAGCAGAGCCCTGGTGGTAGCATGGGCCTGGTTGCTGAAGTGTTTGGTGATAAGGGGCCAAGGGGTCTTTGTTGTGCCAGAGACCCCCAATTAGTCACACTGATGGCTAGTTAGAGATAATGCAGGGGAGACTCCAGAAGTGCAGGAATGCAGTCCATGGTCTACAGTTGCTGCTCAGCCTCTGCACCGTGGGAGAGTGAGATTCCTCCTTCTGACTGGAAGGTGTGACCATGGAGAGAATTCTCCCTAGACCCCAAGGGCAGTCAGTAATACATGCAGCTTCTGAGGTCGGCACTTAGAGCCAATGGGAGGAGGAATGTTGCCAATGGGCTTGGGCAAAAGCCCAGTGAGACTCCAGGGGCTGCTCCTCTGGCTTGCACACACTGGGTCCCTTCAGTCTACGGGATGTCACTCAGTTGCCCAATGGCCACCCCCATGCCCCAAGCCGGCCAGGCCATGACCAATGTGCCAGTGATGTGAGCATGAGGAAAAACTTATAATGACCCACCAGGACTTGGGCAAAGGGTCTTCACCTCCACAAGGGAACAGTGGCCTGCCCAGATTTGTTTTCTCATCTGCTTAGTGCCATGGGCAATGTGAGGGGCAGCTGTATCTTCCCAGGCCATTATAACCCCAGCCTGGATTCAGATTGGAAAACATGCATGTGTAAGTAATGAGATGTCACTCTGTGTGTCTGTGGGGATTTATAACCAAGGACCACAGACTGAAGACAACAACAGGAGTGGATTTTCTTTCAGTTCTGGAGGCCAGAGGTCTCAGATTGAGTTGTTGGTAGGGTCGGTTCTGTAAACCAAAAATAAAAATCTAAGACCCCTTCTCTTGGCCGAAGTAAGCCTGAAAGACTAGTTCAGGCAGTGACCAGAAGCAGTGGGGAGTGGGCTCCCTTTTGGAATTCAGGAAAAGCTGATCAGCATTAACATCAATATAGATCTTGAGTCTGATAAGAAACATTTACAATCTGCTCTCTCATCAAACTTTGCTCTCCAAAATCCTTTATCAGGGTAACCCAGGCATTCCTTTCTATTGATTCCAGGTCTTTAGATAACTTAACTCTTTCAACCAATTGCCAATCAAAACCTTCTAATCTACATATAACTTGAAAGTCCCCTGCTTTGAGTTGCTCTGCCCTTCCTGACAGAGCCAGTTGTAAATCTTACCTGTACTGATTGATGTCTCCTGTCTCCCTAAAAAATATAAAAGCAAGCTGTGCCCCAGCCACCTTGGGCAGGTGTCACCAGCACCTCCTAAGTCTGTGTCATGGGGGTGTCCTTAACCCGGCACAATGAACTTTCTAGATGGATGAGACCTGTCTCAGATGCCTTTGAACTCCCAGTTCCTACTGAGGGCTGCAAGTGATGGGTCTGTTCTCCGACTCTCCTTGGCTCATTGATGGCTGACGTCTCCCTGTGACTTCACAGTGTCTTCCCTCTGTGTGTCTTGTCCAACTCTTTTAAATGTAATTTGGCTGACATTTTTCTTTTAATTGACCAAAGAAAAATTCATGAATTGGCAGCCTCTGGAGCCAGAGTAGGCTCAGCGACTCCAGTGTAGGCATGTGGTGAAAGAAGCTTTATGGACAGAAAAAGGAAAGTGACCCACAGAAAACGGAAATGAGGGGCAGAAATAGCCAGATTGGCTACGACTCAGCGTTTGCCTCATTTCAACACAGTTTGAACAGTTGGCCATTATTTAACTGGCCAAAACTCAGTGATTGGTACAAAAGTAGGCTACAGTCTATTTACGATTCCATTTAGTTATAGTTTATGATGTACAGAGAAACCTTTAGGCTGAACTTAAAATACATAAGGAGGTAGTTTTTGGCTAAACTTGATTTAACAGTCTGTTTCCACATTTCTTCTGATAAAGACACCAGTTATAGAGTGGTATTAGGGTTCACCCCATTGACACTGAGATCATTTAACTTAATCACCTCTGTAAGGAACCTGCCTCCAAACACAGTCACCTCCTGAGGTAACTGGAGGTCAGGACTTCAGCATATTAACTGGAAGGGGAGACAACATGGCAGTCATGGGGTGAGCTGGAAGAGTGTGTTCTATCAGTACCCCCAGGCTGTTGGGGACATGCAGTCTTCTCTTGGCTCCAGAGTCAGCCTTTGGGAAACTCTTCAGGTCCTGAAAACAAGCTCCTGGCATGGAAGACTAGATCTAGGCCAAGGGAAATGCCCTTCTATGTAGGCAGAGAAAAGACCATGATGGAAGATTCAGACAAGGCTCGACGATCCTGTGGGCCTGGCTGTGACACCAGGGTATCCCCAAAGAGATAAATGGTATGCCCACAGGGGAGGTTCTCTCCCTCCTGAGCCATGGAAAGACCACACATGTAAAGATCCCCATCTTGGCTGGGTGCGGCGGCTCATGCCTGTAATCTCAGCACTTGGGAGGCCGAGGCGGGTGGATCCCCTGAGCTTAGGAGTTTGAGACCAGCCAGGCCAACATGGTGAAACCTGGCTGGGTGTGGTGGCTCAAGCCTGTAATCCCAGCACTTTAGGAGGTCAAAGCGGATGGATCACAAGGTCAAGAGATTCAGACCACCCTGGCCAACATGGTGAAACACCATCTGTATTAAAAATCCAAAAATTAGCTGGGCATGATGGAATGCATCTATAGTCCCAGCTACTCAGGAGCCTGAGGTGGGACAATGGCTTGAACCCGGGGTGAGGTTGCAGTGAGCTGAGATGGAACCACTGCACTCCAGCCTGGTGACAGAGCAAGACTCTGTCTCAAAAAAAAAAAGACAAAAAAAGAAAAAGAAACCACCTCTGCTAAGAATACAAAAATTAGCCAGGCATGGCAATGTGCACCTGTAATCCCAGCTACTCAGGAGGCTGAGGCAGAAGAATTGCTTGAATTCAGGAGGCAGAGGTTGCAGTGAGCAGAGATTGTGCCATTGCACTCCAGCCTGGGTGACAAGAGTGAAACTCTGTCTCAAAAAAATAATAAGGAAATAAAAATAAAGATCCCTGACTCCTTTGCTGTTTCCTGGGCATGACCAGAGGCCTGGAGGCCCTAGATCCCTCCTGAGGCCTGTGCTGCTCTGACTGGTGTCTGTCCATCTGGCACCTTTACACCTCCCTCCCCAGGCTTGAGAACCAGGGGTGCGGATGTGGAAATGACAGTCTGAGGGCAGGAGAAAATGAGATGTCCAGCTCCAGTAGAGACGTGGGGAAAAGGGAATTCTCCTTCCCCAGCCTTTGTTCCACTCAGGCCCTCCGTGGATTAGGTGGTGGTCATCACACTGGGGAGGGTCGTGTGCCTTGCCCACTGCCTCACATGCTAAATGCACCTGGAAATGCCCTCACGGACACATGTGGAACAGTGTGCAATCCGGGTATGCTGTGGCCCGGCCAAGATGTTTGACATAAAGTCAACCACCACAGGTCCACGGGGGTTGATGAGCGATCTCCGAGCTCACTAGGGAGAAACCGCTAGTGAACCAAGAGGAGGCAGCGATACTCCAATTCGGATTCACTTGCTCGAGTATTCTGAGCAGCTCACACCTCACCTGGGGACCTCAGCTCATTGCGTAAAATCTCTTAAAAGGCAGCCACTGTTAAGTGGCCACTCAGTCAATAAGCCTAGAGACCATACAGCAGGCCATGTGTATGGCCTTTTTGCTCAGCCAGGGCCTGCCCATGCACTGGCTGTGCACCACGCCTGGTGTGGGAGGGGGTTTCTCCTGAGCGGGACTCAATTGTGACACTATGTCACATGTGGCATCACAAATAGCCAAAACCAGGGATGCATACCTGAGACACATTATGCCTCTATGTAACATGTGCAATTGTGAAAGCAGATAAAATGTAAGCACTGTTGGGACCCTCCAGACACTTTGGGCCTTGAGAGAGCTGTGGGTGTGGCCTGAACCATGTAGCAGTAGTTGCAACTTCAGCTTCTTATATCATAAAGTCTCTCTTCCTCATTGTCCATGTTCTGTAAGTGACCAGGAGAAACCAGAGACCCGGTCTCCCCATCTAGTCACTGATCTGGGTCATAGATTAACTGTGTCCTTTACTGTCCTGTACCTAACTCAGACTAGATGGTATAAAAGACCCCACACCTTTTACATCTTCATTGTGGAATGTTAAATATGCCTTTCTCAAAAAGAATACTGCGTTGACTAATGAGATTACTGTAACTGTGTGCTAGCCTTGCAGAGAGTAGGTGGAAAACCTGCTAAGCTTCCCAAACTTTGTATATGTAAATGAGCCCCAAAACTTCTCCACTTTGGAGCACTGAATTCCAGTCTTTGGAATCTGTGTTCCTGATGCTGTTGACTAGGTTTGTGCTCAAACTCCACATTTAACCATATTCCCTGAAACTTGTCATTTAAGGCTTACAATATCATATGGCAGCCAGGAGGTGGCCTGCAGATGTGAGTCACAGGTCACTGGCTGACTCATTTTTATTTTTTATTTTTGAGACAGGGTCTGGCTTTGTTGCCCAGGCTGGATCTTTGTGCAGTAGCACAATCTTGGCTCACTGCAGCCTCTGCTTCCTGAGCTCAAGCCATCCTCCCACCTCAGCCTCCTGAGTAGCTGGGAATGCAGACACACACCACCACACCTGGCTAATTTTTGTATTTTTAGTAGAGACAGGTTTTCACCATGTTGCCCAGGCTGGTCTTGAACTCCAGAGCTCAAGCGATTTACCCACCTCAGACTCCTGAAGTGGAAGGATTACAGGCATGACCCACCATTCTTGGCCCACTGTATGACTTATGATATCATATGTGACATTGTGACATCATGTGAGCATATGAGTCAGGGATGTACCCCGTTCTCAGCTGCTATATGCTATGATACACTGGCAGAATGGGATGAGGAATGTGTCCCACTCTCTCAGCTGTTGTGTTATATCATACAATGTACAGTGACTAAGTGTGTCGGCTCTGTGACCTCATCCTACATAGCATATGATAGTGTGTGACAGAAGAGGTAGGGTGCAGGCCTGAGAAGCATTAACCCCTAGGCAGTAAGGGTGCCATGCATCAGTTGAGAGGGCAGGTAGACCTCAGTCACATATGTCACTGTGTAACTAAAAATATAAAATTAGCTGGGTGAGGTGGTGCACGCCTGTGGTCCCAGCTACTCAGGAGGCTGAGGCAGGAGAATGACTTGAACCCAGGAGGTGGAGGTTGTGGTGAGCTGAGATTGTGCCACTGCCCTCCAGCCTGGGGGACAGAGTGAGACTCCATCTCAAAAAAGTAAAATAAAATAAA